>JAMKCH010000470.1:0-102326 GCA_023653785.1 Ophioderma brevispina | reverse complement strand
CTTTGCCCAAATTTAGGCTTGAAAATTGGTCGAAATTCACGAAAAGAGGGAGAAAATGCATATTTTGGTCCATAGTCCCGCTTTTCGAAGACAGAGGGGGAAACTTTTACCCCTGCCCCCCGGTCGTACGCCACTGGTATACTGTAAACTTTACCATTTTTTTCAACAGTGAGTTCGCTAAATCGGTCCCGTTTTAGTATACTTGAGGGACTCAAACTTGCCGAGTGTTTGGGCTTTAAAACTTTTAGAGGATTGCTGACATAACTTTGTTTTGTACTTTTTTTTCTTCACGATCACTTTCCCTTATCCAAAGTAAATTAGCTCTGGCCCAACTGCTAGCAAGAAAGACGATGATTATGTAATAAAAACATGTCACGACCAGATTGAAGCCGGGTCGGGCCTTGCACAATATCACAGCTTCTCTACAGTGTGAACTCTATATTCTTTGATAATTATCATAAAAATAAATGTTGCCGACATGAATATACAAAGGCGCCAGCAATGAAACGGAGAAAAATAAGGTAACGGATGTATCAATATTGCAGGGGCCTCGTGCGTACCACAGACACGCGTTTGCAAGTTCAACGCTGAAGACGCGCCCAACGGCATACGCTAACGAAAGATCCGAGACGCGTTTAAAATGCAAAATTTGCGAACATTACGGAATACCCCAATAGCGCGTCCATGCCGGACAAACCAATGGCGGCGCGGGACGGGATCTCCGTTTCTAGATCTGTGTTTTACCCCAAATTTCCATCATTTTTTTCCAAGCCCCCCTGCCCTCTTCCAAAAAAATTAACCTGGTTCTTGTTTGAAAGTGTTCACGGCAGCTATCTACTAGTCTGGTTGCTTTAGAGGGCTGAATTTAGTATTCTGCAACCCACTTAAATTCGGGCACCTTTATTAACATGCGGTTTATCCGTTAAGTGCGAATTCGTTACTGTGGCAGACTATAAATTTCGTTTCCGCTTTGGAGATGGGGATTAGAAAGATTTCATCCCTATAATCTATAGGGTTAGGGTCCTAAAAATACCCAGAATTAGTTGATTTAAAACAGAAAAAGCATGAAAACATGCAAGCATGCAACAGAAAAAATAAAACTTCAGAATTCAACAGCCTGTCGCTGTACTTCTTTTTCTTGGAAAACAAACTTACCACCGGTCTTGTTTTCGTTCGTGTCGGTTGATTCGACATTTTAAAAAAACAACAATTAATCTACAGTAATTCAGAAATGCGTGCTAAATACAAAATGCAGGGTACAAATTAGTGTATCTATTTTGCAACCTTACAAAAACAAGTGGGACATCCCCGTTCACAACAAATGAATCACCCACTAGCACAACACAAACAGCAGGGACCTTCACCTGGAATTTTTGGGGGCGCTAATCATTGAGTGTCCTTGCTTCAGACCAGGGCCGAGTACCAGTTTCACAGCGCGAAAGGTTGGGTGCAACCAGCAACTGGGTTGCAATGTACAACGGAGTGTACTGCCGTCATAATGTGTTAAAGTAACCTTCATTTGTTTACTTTTCTTTTCTGTACGTAACTTTGAGAAGTTTTCTTAAGGAAAGAGTACCTGATTGGAATTGTTTACCCTGATGAAAGAGGAAAATGGAATTCCCATCAGTGTGATACGCTAAATCAGAAAATCGAAAAAAAAAAAAATCACGGAAAAATCCAGATGTTTGCTTCTCTGTACCAAGTATAGGAATCTAAACCTACAGTGAAAGCCTGTGCTTCCTTTTTGTCCAATTATTTAGTTGGGAAAAATAAAACTAGACTGATCCTTCGCTTTTGCAGATTTCATCATATTATGACTCTTTCCGTGGGTCACGATAGGGCATCGGTGGTCATATGTTCCGTGCTTTGAGACCTTTCTGGAAAGCACTGCTGCTAGGGATTTTCTCAGTTATGGTGCAATAGATAATTGTGTATTGGGCTATAGCAACAATAGTATGATGCCATGAATACACTTTCCTATTGGATGACTATTGCTAATCCGAAACATCGAAACAAAGATCATCAAAATTTCATCTTTTTATATTTTTGGTACTGGCATGATATGCGAACATAACCTGCAAGTTGGGTTGGCTTGAAATCCGGTATTAAAGACCAGGCAGTAGTACGTTTTATCTGATTCTGTTAATTTTATACGGCGTATCAAGATTTCGACTTGAGATCAAACAAAGCCTTTCCCGGTGAATATCACAGATTTTTGTCAGCGTGATATGTGCACCATGATCAATTACAGTTTAACCTCAAACACCAACATGATTGATATTTGTTATTTTGACTGGTGTAAACCACAATCAGCTTTTAGTGTAGATTTTGAGTCCTCAACGCTGTATGTTCTATTTGGGGGAGACGTATGACAAAATTCCTCAAATTACCTCATTTTTTTCACCTATTTCGTGGTTTGTACTTTAAAGCAGTTAAATGGAAATTGGACAGTTATTTTTTTTTTTTTAAAAATAAGGTGCATTTTCCACATTTTTTCGATTTCTCGCATTATCGATCTAATCCCGTTTAAGCCCCCCCCCCAAATGTAAATCCTATTTTTAAGATCTGAAGTGATCCTTCTAGCATAAAAGGCATGACATTGAGGAAGAACTTTGCCCGGTAGATTTGATCTGCATAGTTGGTATATAGATCTGAGCAGATTACTACCAGGATTAATAGTAAATAGGCCTATATTATAGTTTATTTAAAAGAATGAGTGTCAAAGACCAATTAAATCAGTTATTTTACCATTAAATCATTGAAATGCAACATTAAAAATTAGTATAAAATATGCAAATACATTTCACTGAGCCACCACAACGAACACAAAATCATTATGCGCTTACAACCAACAACACAATTTTTTTAAAATTCTAAATTTTTAAAAATGTGAAATTTGCAGTCTAATTTGGATAATATGTTGGATAGTAAATAAAAATACAAAATGCACATGTGTATGGATGCTGAATAGTCCTGAGAAGGCAGTTGTTAACTAGTTAAGTAACTGAAGAAAATATTGCCCACGGGGAATTTTGAAACGCCACTAGTTTGGCAGGAAGTTGAGAAACTTTTTACTGTTCCTAAGAAAGAAAACGACCATGACACTCTCCCTAGTAGGTGGGATGAGGGAACCTGTACGGTTGATTGATTATTCGGCAAACCTCCGACAATGGCCTTCCCTCCTACCAGAGTGTTCAAGCTTGTAAATTTCAAGATCATCAGTGTTGATGAAAACTACCTCCCAGGATATTTTGCATGTTTTTTTTTTACTTGCTCAATATCGGTTGCACTGCTAGCTGATAAATGTGATCTAACTACTTGCCATGACATCAGCGCTACTCGAGAGTGTGCCGATTGTTTGTAAACAACTGCATGTGCACGCACTGAGCTCATCTGCAGAGAACCCGAAGCGTAGTAACGAAAAAAACCTGGAATTTCTTTTGTTAATATCTTGTTCTACTGAAGTCATTCTATAGCCACAGACCAAGTACTTTGGCTTCTGTGACATATAGGATAGTGGTTTTTACTACCAATTCCCAGGTCGCTATGTGGTGACAGCGCTGATTTTGAAAATGAACTTGTTTGGATGACCTGACACTTGGTGCATGGGATTCAGTTCCAAGGTTATTGTCCCCGGACCATTCATAGAAGCTATCGAGATCGTCTTGAATGGAAGTGGACAACGACCAGAATGGTTCTCAGCCAATGTCAAGTCATCAACACATTTCCAGTATGGCTGCCAGCATTTTTTCTGCATCATTAATGGTCCACCCAAGAGACTATATAATCATCAAAATGACTTGAGGAAGGTGATGAATACATCTATCTGGGGCAGGTCATCAATCTCCAGCATTAAAGAAGGACAAGATCAGGATGGTGTGCCTTTGGCATACTGAGGAGG
This sequence comes from Ophioderma brevispina, assembly GCA_023653785.1. Classification (NCBI taxonomy): domain Eukaryota; kingdom Metazoa; phylum Echinodermata; class Ophiuroidea; order Amphilepidida; family Ophiodermatidae; genus Ophioderma; species Ophioderma brevispina. Next base: position 98,425 of record JAMKCH010000470.1, on the reverse strand, counting down.
TTATGAGAAGTAACATGACAACTATATCTGAAGCGACAAGTGTTCAAAGTGTTTTTTCTGCCATGACATGATGGTCAGAGATCTGGTCAATGACACAGGAAAGGAGAAAAAACAATGCGGTGGTAGCCACATAGCATGGAAAATTAGCGTGGCATCACAAAGCGTGGAGTGACAGGAAAACAAATGTTGTGGATGATTCAGAAACCAGACTCAAAAGTTACAGACATCATCCATGCAGTGAAGCAAAAGAAATGGTCATGGGCTGGTCATGTGGCTAGTCTGATGATCAGAATAACTAGTCTTAACTTTTTTTATGCCCATGCTGTGGTTTTTTTTCATAGACTATTAGTCATGAGCGAATGTGTGTGAGTGAAGCAAGATACACAGACCGCTTCTGCTCTAACTTTACAGCTGCTAAGTGGCTTAAATATTCATTATTGCAATAACCGTTATATGTAGGCATTCTGAAGCTTTGCATCAGGGCATAAATCAATTTTTCCAGATTTAAAATTCCCATTATGAAATTTATTAAGGTGAAACTTACCTTGTTGGTCATACATTGTGTGCCAAAATTTACAGCATGTGACATGTTTGACATGAAATTTTTTGGGAACAACTTAGCATCGGTTACAAATGGTAGGGTAAGAAATTATTTACACGACTCTGAGAAGAAGATGCTATGGAGTCAAAAGAAATTATTTTTTCTTTATTTAGGAAATTACATCTTAAACATATCTCAAACCTAAATGGCATTGGAACTCCACAGAACAGTTGTAAATTATGGCACCAAAGATTATGTCCAATCCAAATTTTCAAAGATTATGCCATAAGTTACATTATTGGAACTAGTCAGGCAAGACAGATGGAGGGAGATGGACAAAGGTAATAACTGAATGGAGACCTAGGAAATGGAATAAGACAAACCCAGGAAGAATACAAAAAGTTAGAAGGAGAAGAAGAGAAGAAACGAGTGGATTACACAGTTCCTGGATGAAACGCAGTCCAAGAAAGATCTTGTGGTGTCACTTAGAAAGGCCTACATCCTGCAGTGGGTCGATATTGCTGCCTGTGATGCATGCTGCTGTAGCTGATGATGATTCGAAGATGATGTGATGCTGATGGACGATTACGACGACGATGATGTGACGGCGATGACGACGATGACGATATCACCCAGTAGTTCCTCCTAGGCATAACCTGGATGAGAAAAAGCCCAAGTAATATTTTTGGTGACGAACGACGACGACGAGATGACGACGACGCGACGAACGACGAGACGATGACGATGACGATATCTGACTGGGATGATAGCTTCTTCCATGGTAGAGGGACTACACCGTCTCGTTAGAGGTTCAGGAATCATCAGTCAAAGGAACACTCAACTCGTAAGCAAATTTTGTTATCAATTTAAGAGATTTTCATCCGCGACACAAGATTTTGATGTTTAAGGAGGCTGGGAATAAACCTTCCCACTGCTGCCGTTGGGAGTATAAGTTATGGCACTTGTTTTGTTTTAAGCCTATGTTAATAATAGTCTCAATTGTGTTTGGTTTGCCCATTTCGGACACAGCTCAGACTTTGAAAATCTACTGCCAATTCCTACTATAAGGCTATTCATCAGGAGGCTATCGTCAACAAAGTTAATAAAGCATGATCCAAAGAATTATACTTACATGTGGTATGTATGGCGACAACCTGACGACTGCGGCTTTATCAACAACCGATGTGACCATACCTACTGCAAATTTTAATCCCATCGAACCATATCTTGCTTTGTCTGCAATACCAAAAACATAAAACAGACCACCTGCACATTCGACTCTTCTATAAGAAATCATTGACTTGACAGGTGATACATTGTTCCTCCCAATCATGTGGTGTTTTTCGCCCCAAGGCATGTGGCATGACCCCCTTACAATTCACCACAATGCATCGAAAGTGATCACATTACGTCACTCATCATGAATATCGGGACCTTTCGTATAGTCGTCGCGTTTCAAAAAATTGAAAAAATGACTGTTTGACGTCATCTACTCACTTTTACCACAAGTACGCAGTGTATTGTGGACAATGTGAAAGCGATGATTTCACCGATTTCAAATTCTCCAGAAGGTGTAAAGTGAGTAGATGACGTCATCAAGTTCATGATTAACCTCATCCTAAGCATGACGTCATCAGGTCACGTTACATGCATTCTGGTAATGTGAAATATTCGCTCTTCCCAGTGGCGTACCGTAAAGAAAAAATAGGGAGGTAGGTTTCTCAATAAGTCAAAATGTTAACAATTTCATTTCAGTCATCAGAAGTCCCAAACTCGATGCCCAATCAAAGAATGAGTCAGGGGCTCCCCGGCTCCTCCTGACGCCAGATGATTTTCTGGCGGTAGAAATTGGCGTACCAATATTTATCACGTGAAGATTCCGACAGAGGGCCGTAGCACCTAAAACGCGAGAAATTTTATACCTCCTTCGTCTCTATCATGGTGGTCCGCTCTCCTCGTTCTTGATCGCTAGAATAGCTTCCTTTTATTATGTGTTCGCTCTGGTATGACGTATTTTTTTTCTACACGGAATCAGGGACCGACTGCTGACTTTTGGTCAATGTCAATGGCTCCCCCACCAATTCTGTTGACCATGGCACTGCATGTTCTCTTTTTGGTTTGTGTGTTGTTTTTTTTTTTTTATGCTCCTGTCTCCTAGGTGTAACATAAATCACAATTCATACATGGGATACACACTGTATGAGTATGTGGGCCACCTTTAATCATATACCCTCATATCACAGAAGAATATTTTTTCATGGAACAACGTTCTTGAAATAATAACCCCTGGGTGATGACCCATATACATATGACCGGGTCCTAAAAGAACAATTTATCTAAATATTTACAAGACCGGAAGTGATAGATGCATCATTATTGACAGGTGTGTGGGTACTTGTATTTCTGAATCCGTTTCCCAATTTTTTAGGGACAATATGTTTGTGAAATGGCTGCTGAAATGCATCAACCTATTTTAAACCAAAATGATGCTTTAGATTGCGAAATCAAATGGCTAAGAAAGCTTTATGGGAATGAAATGGATCGATATACTGGTAGGAAACATTGCTGTTTGCATCGCATGTACCTGCTAGTTTCGCTCGAATCCTGAAAATTAGATAACATTACTAATCTCCTAGCAAAATCTATCTATGATGTAGGAGCAATAGGAATGCATTTTGGGCTTAAAATTTTGTTATAGTCACATTCAAACATCATTGTAAATTGAGGGAGATTGTTTGAAGACGTTTACCAGTGACATTTCGGACATTGAGAAGCAAATAACTAAAGAGGGAACAAACAAAATATAAACACAAAATGCAATGCTAGTGTGCAGATAGAGATGAATTCATGGTAAGTATAATATCAGATAAGCAGTGTAGTATCCGCAGTAGATAACAGTGAAGTAGTGGATATCAGCAGTATATATCAGATGAAGCAGTGAGTATCCGCAGTAGATCAGATGAAGTGATGAGGATCTCCAGAAATGGCAGATTAAGTCCTGGGTGGAGTAGCCATATAAGATAGCAGTGAAATGGTGGAGTCTCAGTAGCATATACTCATGGATAGCAGATGAGTAATGGAGTATCATCAAGTAGATTGCGGATGAAGTATTGAGTATCACAGTAGATAGCAGATGAAGTAGTGGCGTCTCTGCAGTAATAGCAGATGAAGTAGTGGAGTATCAGCAGTAGATCGCGGATGAAGAAGATAGAGTATCAGCATTAGATAGCATATGAAGAGTGGAGTCTCTGCAGTAGATAGCAGATGAGATGGAGTGGTCAGCAGTAGATGCAATGAAGCATGGAGTATAGCAGTAGATAGCAGACGAAGGAGTGGGTATCAGCAGTATACAGCCGATGAAGTATTGGAGTATCAGCAGTAGATAGCTGATGAAGTAGCGGAGTATCGGCATAGATAGCAATGAAGAAGTGGAATATCAGCAGTAGATAGTAGATGATGTAGTGGAGTATCAGCAGTAGATAGCAGATGAAGTAGTGGAGTCTCAGCAGTAAATAGCAGATGAACGTAGTGGAGTATCAGCAGTAGATACCAGATAAAGTAGTGGAGATCAGGAGTCTATAGATGAAGTTGTTGGAGAATCAGTCAGTAGATGATGAAGTTGTGGAGTATCAGCAGTAGATAGCAGATATGAAATAGTTTAGAAATCAGTATTCTATGCACCTCTGTTGCAATTATTGAAAAATGCTAGACATTGATTGGTCAGTTTACTACCATTATTCTGCAATAATGGGTCGCAAATACATGTTCTTATTAAATCAGCTGTTTAGGAATAGAATAGCAGGATGAAGTAGTGGAGTATCGCAGTAGATAGCAGATTGGAATTAGTGGAGTATCAGAAGTAGATAGAGATGAAGTAGTGGAGTATCTGCAGTAGATAGCAGAAGAAGAAGTGGAGTATCAGCAGTGATAGCAGATGAAGTAGTGGAGTATCCGCCGTAGATAGCAGCTGAAGTAGTGGAGGTATCAGCAGTAGATAGTAGATGGAAGTCGGTGGCGTATCAGCAGTAGATTTAGAGAAGTATGAGTATCAGCAAGAGACAGCAGATGAATAGTGGAGTATCAGCAGGAGATAGTAGATGAAAGAGTGGAGTATAGCAGTAGATAGCAGATGAAGTAGTTAGAATCAGTATTATATTACCTCTGTTGCCATTATTGAAAATGCAGCCTTCTGATTTGTCAGTCAATACCCATGATTCAATAAAATGGATAGATGCGCACAAAGTATTGGTCGAGCTATGAGTTGCAAAACTATTGGGCAAGACGAAGTCGAGGCCCATATTTAAAACCATAGCGAGGCCAAATAATTTTGGGAGTCCGTAAATCATCCGATTTATGATTATCATGTTTCGGAAATCCGATATTTTCCAAGACTTGGACTTCCCTCAAAACTGATAATCTGCAATAAATGGGTAGCAAATACATTTTTAGTTAATCAGATGGTTTAGGTAATTGGATAAGAAATTAGGTTTGCATGTATCATATATGGGCCTCAAATGTACCTTTCAGCCGGAAAAACTAGAAAAATAAAGGGGCTCGGCAGCGCCTCACCCATTATTCAGTTTTTCGACCTCTGACAATATTATCGCCCATAAACAATATAGTATCACCCTTCATTCCTAAGTAGATAGCAGATCAGTAGTGGAGTAGTCTCAGCAGTAGATAGCCAGATGAGTAGGGAGATCAGAAGTAGAAAGCAGGATGAAGTATTGGAGTATCAGCAGTAGATAGTAGATGAAGTAGTGGAGTATCGCAGTAGATAGCAGATGAAGGTAGTGGGTGTAGCAGCAGTAGTAGATATAGATAAAGTAGTTGGGAGTTTCAGCGTAGACGAAGATGAAGTAGTGGGAGTATCAGCAGTAGACAGCAGATGAAGTAGTGGAGTATCGCAGAGATAACAGATAATATTAGTGGAGTATCGGCAGTAGATAGCAGATAGTAGTGGAGTATCATCAGTGATAGTAGTGCAGTAGTGGAGACGCAGTAGATAGTAGATGAAGTTAGGAGTAATCAGCAGTAGAAGAGATGAAGTAGTGGAGTATCCGCAGTAGATAACAGGATGGAGTAGTGGATATTAGCAGTAATAGCAGATGAAGAAGTGGAGTTATCAGCAGTAGATAGCAGATGAGTAGTGGAGTATCAGCGAGCTGCTAGCGATGAATTATGGGAGTCTCAGCGTAGATAAGAAGATGAGTAGGGAGAATAACAGTAGATAGCAGATGAAGTAGTGGAGTATCAGAGTAGGACAAGTAGCTGAAAGTAGTGGAGAATCAGCCAGTAGAGACGTAGATAGTATTCAGTATTCAGTTTTTCCGACCTCGGCACATTATTCGCCATAAACAAACCCTTCATTTCCTTAACGAGATAGCAGATGAAGTAGTGGAGTATCTGCCAGTAGATAGCAAGATGGAAATCGATTTTCAATTCTGGGGCTAAGCAACTTATTTGAATAAGAAATTTGTAGGTTTTTTTTTGTGGCAGAGGAATGGTAGTTAATGGAGTGTACGCGAGGAGATGATGTGCACTGGTGACTCTATTTCGACACCAGACTACGGACGTGTTGTTACCAGTTCCGTTTATATTAGGCAGTTAGGACTATGTCTCAAGGCGAAAACAGAACCAGGTCTGAGGGTTATCCCTGGTCCCAGATAAGTAATCCTTCTCGCGGCTCGTTAAGTGCAGTGGGTCGCTACTATGGAGGCGTTTAGATTCCTCTATAGTAAATTGAAAGTCGTAATGAAACGGAAACCTCACTGAGAAATATGAGCCTGAGAATTAAAAAAGGAAATCGGGGCTTTTATTTTGCTTCAAGGGGAAACAATCGCAGTATCCATTTCAACAATGCGTGATGAGAAGCTGGAAAGAGCTTTCAGAGCTACTCGAACAAATGTAACGATGAAGGAGGCAAGCGCACTAACAGATGCAGTGAAAGATTTGAGAAAGAGTAATAAATTGGTTCGCTTGCGACATATCTGACAGCAGGGTTAGGTGATTGCATAAAATATATATTATAATTTTTGCTTTGATGCACGTATTCATGTGCAGTGATGGATTGTGATTACGTTGGGTTCAGCCAAATTTAATGTAAGGTCACAGTTTTGTGTGGATGTATATATTGTGTTGCAGATGGTCAAGCTCTGAATAGTTGGTGTAGTTGATGGGTAATATTTTAGCTGTATTAAGTCCGGAATAATCAAGCTTTTGTATGAGGTTTTGTTCGTGGGTAATTATTTAGGTTTGGATAGCGGTGAGGTGAGTATGTTAGTTTGAGGAGTAGTAGTGATCAGCGCAAGCGACCCGAGGCACGAGAAGGTTTAGGCTGGCTACAGCCTTAGTGCGTCGAGAAAAGCGCAAGAAACGCGAAGTTTGCGTCAAACATCCCCAGAGGTGCGGGGTAAGGGTGATAATTCTATCGTAGTTCTGCCGTTTAAGTTTTTTCTAGGTTATACGAGTAGAAAGATTAGTTCGCAACGGGATAGTAAAGATCCCATTATCAACAAAAGTTCTGCCAGGGCAATCCCTGGACCTAAATCCAGCGACATCTGTTTTTGCCTCTGGTTGGAGTGGACTTGGCTAGGTAGGAACTGCCCCAATTCACAGACACCAGTCATCCAATATGGCGGGGCTCCATGGAGGGCCGTAAAGTGGCAGGGTGGGGACTCATCTGCTAGTTTTATGTATAGAAAGGTAATGGATTTCTCTAAGAGCTTCTAGATTTGTAGGGAATACGTTATATATGTAGGTCACAAGTAAAATGGTTGCAGATTGTGATATGTTAGTGTTCCTTGTTTGTGTTTTTTTTTTTGAATGGAGTATTACTCTTTTTGCATATAGGCCGAATGTTCTTTATTTTATACGGCCTGGAGAAGGTCTAATAGATTTTAAATGTCGCATGCTAATGCTTGTATCGGATGTTCCTTGATTAGGTATTTTGGTGAGTTTTGGTATTGGTGTGTTTTTTATTGTAATGCATGGTTATTGCATGTATTCTTCCCTCAGATCACTTATGTAGTAGGTTTGGGCATCATTTAGTATACTTATTCTCATATTTTTACTTCGAATTTATTTGTTGCAAGGCAGCAGTGTAATGGCAAAATGTACTGGGTGGAGAGAATTGGCATGAACAGAGCCTCTCACTGTGAGTCCGCTCAGAGACAGTTATGATTATGACCAACCATGGACATGACATAAAGTGGTACGTTAAATTTTACAGGGTAGAGCAGAGCCGCTTTGTGAGGGAAGATCTGAGGGGTCGATTCAATGTGTGTGAGATATTGGTGTGATTCGTCTTTGGTATTTAGTCGTCAATTGATCCAGGGTTTCATGTTGCCTTTTATTGGCACTCCACTCCTGGTGAATAAAAAAAAAATCAATAATTGCACTTTCTGGTGTGGCATGGTAGATGTAGCCTTGTCTGATGTTTAAAAATTAATTTAAAATAAAATAAAGTTTGGTTGTTTACGCTGAAGATCCTAAAGTTGTGGAATCTGTAAGTTTCCTGTGCAGATCTCTGGTGTAAGGATACGGATTCTTCATCTTAGCGTTATGTTAATATTTTAATGGAACGGGTATGAGTTTAATTTTTGAAGTGTAGAGATCTAAGTCTTTGAAGAAAGGTGATTTTCTATTTAGCTTTACTGAAATCTGTTATATCACATATCGTATTTTGCCATATACTTCTTTTCTTGGTTTCAGTTTTCAGTGGGACTTTGGCTAGGTTGTAAGTGATTTAACATTTCATGTCGTTCCTTTGGTTTTTTACCTGCCCATATTTGTGTTTCGCAAGTATGCATTTAGACCTTAGTAATCATTGACGAAAGGTTAATATTTTCGTTGGAACTTGTGACGATTGGTGTCGTCATCAGTGGAGTATGCATGCGGCATCTAAGAATGATTGTTACAAGCACGGGGGGTGATGCAAACGCATTCAAACCCGTGTCCGTGCTGGGCTAGCGACATTTTGAATATTGACACGAAATAATATAAAGTTTGGGTGTCGTATACAACATATGTCCAGTCGATACAAAACAATCCGCCAAATATCAGTTGTTGGAGGTTGGGTTGCTATTGGGGGTTAAATTTTGTCCTACCCCATGGCCACGCATCGAATGAAATGACACATCGTCGTCTTGATTTAAAACCGCCTCAATGGAATAATCTTTTCACCTAAAGCCGCATTGCATTATGAGAAAAAAGAGATCTGCGCACCAATGATCCAGGTACAATATTCTTCACCTGGCCACCTCGAAACATAATTAAATTTGATCACTTACGATTAGTGTATATGCAAAGCGGGCGGCACCCCACAGTATGTGGAAGAAGCGGAGGCAGCATTGCTTTCTATGGTCTGGGAATCTAGGTTTTCTTTTTCGTCGGCAAAACATGCGAGACGGAGAATTTCTAAAGATTACGTCACCGCTGCCTCTCTATCTAATAGACCTCTTGGTTACAAGCAGGTCTCGTTTCGAATGTTGAGAGATCTCAGTGGTATCCTAATCAGTTTCCTATGTGGTGGGGTTGGCCCAATGGAATATTACAGAGGGCAGTCTTGCTGTATCTTCTAGACGCTATGTTCAGATGTTCAGTGTAGTATCGATTTCATTCTGATGAAGTCTTACCCTTTTTTACTGCCAGGCAGATTGCTTCTTTAGCGGGTAATTATTATTCCTTTATCCTGTTGCTAGGCACTTGAAATCGGCTATAAGTCACGGTATGTGCACCATGTAATTTATTGATCACTCTGGGTCAGTGTACATCAACACGTTAAATGCTAATAGAATATCATTTCTGGAGTATCATGTCAATCTCTTATATAAGAGCATGCTTTTGAAATTCTGTACCGCAGGTGGTTATCTTTTCTGATGCCAGCCAGGACTGATGGTTCCTGGCTTATGGAACAGGATAATGTTAAGCTGCCAGAGGAAAATGGATGATGAGAGTAGAGAAAGAGGCTACAACTGGAGAGAGCTTAAAGCTGTAGAGCTTTCGGTGCGAGCATTTGCACTAGTTTTGTCTGGTTAAGACAGTAAATTGAGGTCAATGCGATTAACGGGGTGTTCAGTAGGGCTAAGGGAAGGATTGATTGTTCTTTGCACGAACATGAACATTATCAGTTTTGTACAGAGTGATATTCTTTAATTTAGATGGCAGGGTCACAAGGGATCAATATTCCTAGCAGATTTGCTGGTAGACCAATTAGTCTTGATGATTTCGCTCTTAGTTCCGATATTTATTGTGTGTCATATTTGGTGTCCTCACCACCATAGACAGATACCAGATGGAAATTTCACAATTAAACAGGTCCCGAATTCCGAAGTATTGTTGCCAGAATTCAGAAACAAGTTGATGCAGTTCGCAGTAAGGGGAGGTGAAAAAACATTGGTTGGTCACCACCTATTTCCGGTATGGGGAGATGGTTAGCAATTAAAGCTTCTTCAGCTTGGGTACTTGATGACCAGATACCTCCTACTGAATATCTAAGTTATTCGTTATCGGGGATTCCGAAATAATTTTCTGCGCAGCCCTAATATGAAATCCATATTTGGGCTCACAGTTTTAATAGCCCAGCTTTGGTTATAAGCGGCTTAAAGGAATGGAAATTCTTAATGCAGTATTGCAGTATAATGCTGAATAGCATATACAAGAGTGGTTATGGATTTGGGACGGCCATGGTGTGATTGTTATAGTGGATTATAGAAATCTCTTTTGGGTATGGGCCTAGCCGGAGATGGCAAAGCTGATTAGCTTTTGAGATTATGAGATCACCTAATCTATAGCTGGATAGCTTAAGATTGTTGCGGAGTCGCTTCCTTACAATATTGAAGGTTGATACTCTCGTGTTCTATGCCAATCATTATTTGTGTATGTATTGTTTTCTACACATGCAGGGGCATGATTGAGTATTATTATTCTAGTTTGAGGTGTTTGCAGCTTCAATCGGCCAAGAACACGGTTAAGTATCGTGAGCATTGCTACCTTGGGCTGATTGGTGAATCACATATCAGGTATCTCAGAGTTCTGCAAGTGTGGAGACATTAGCAAATACTTAATGTAGCACCCAGACAGATTATAATACAGTTTTCAAGAATGGAAAACGTTTTTACGCTTGAAGTGGAATATGATTGTGACCGTGTATCGTGAACAGAATCTGAGCTCTACATGTGGTAAGAAAAATTCCTTTAATATAGTTTTGCAAGGAAATTTAAAAAGTGGATTGGTTGAAGCCTATTGTTAAAACAAGAGCTATAATTCTGATAAACTAATGGCCTTTTATTTCCAAATTTGGCTCCGTATGTAATTTGGCGGTGATATCAGGATTGGCTGTGATGTTAATGCGTAGCAGCTTTTTTAGGTTTGATGAGCTGAATTCACATCAGTCGTTGTGATCTTGCAATTTTTTGTTCGTCTCACATTAACATTTTCATATCAAAGGTAAAACTGTTATTATAGTCAGGGGGCACATCTGAGTGATAATAGGAGCTACAATATTATCCCGTATGCTCTGCGGATCCACTCAAAGAATCTCGGAATAGCGCACAGGACTGTATGGCAATGATGATGATGAGAATTTCCTGTTTGTTTGACCTCTGAATTACATTAAGTTGTCTATTTGTTATTCACCTAGGTCATATTTATCATATTCTAGAGGTCGGAGCTGGTCAGACGCTTTGTCTGCAGTGGGAGTAGATGCTAGAATTGGGCGCATAGCCATTCGCAGTGGGGAGCCTAGCTGCAGTATTTCGGAGGTAGTAACAGACGCTCTTCAAAAAAAAACACGGGAGATGGAGGTCCGAAACGGTCAAAGATGGGTATGTGAAGACGTTTCCAAGATAGAATGGCGTTCCCTCAATTGGGACTTGAAGTTTCATTTGAATTCATTACGTTTTGTGTTGACCTGGAGTAAGCATGTGCTAGGTTTTCTATACTGGGGGATTAGTGTTTGGTTTGAGTGTAATATTCTAATTGGGATTCTAATTTTGTAGAAGCACTAGGTATCTTGTCATTAAGAGAATAACGTCTTGTTAACTGTTTTGCGTTCTTATCATGTCCCGTTCTTAATCCCGACTTAGGGGGAGCGAGGAGCTAGCCGCGTCTTACGTCGACGATGGTGCTCCCCAAAATTGTTGATGATTTTTGTTTGGCCTTGCAGGTATTTCTAGGGGGAGCGCGGGCGCGCGAGTGAAAATACTTTATTAACGTTTGAGTTACGAATTAGGGAATTAATATTGATTTCAAATTCTGGGCTAGCAACTTATTTGAATAAGAACTTGTATTGCCGCACGAGGAATGGTGTTCTGTTTACGGGAGTGTGAAGCGATGGCGATGATGTTCACTGACTGTTCGACACCTAGGAAAAATACGGTGTTGTTTCAGCCAGCCAAGAAGAGTTTTGAAGCGATCAAGAAAGAGAGAAATCATAGAAGAAAGTGGTTTTTGACGGTAGACAGTGAAAGGCTTGACTTGAGGTCGTACTGATTCGTGTGGCGATTAGGGGAGGTAGGAGAAGTTTGCAGGAGCGCGGGTAAGTACGACCGTTTCCTTATTTTACGTCCGCTCAGTCACCAGTCGAAGATCGGTGTCCCCAATACAGTGTTGAGGATTTTTTAGTTTTGACTTGCAGTATCAGGGGCCGGCGGCGCCGCGATTGAAAATTACTGTATCACGTGTTTGAGTCTACGAATATTAGGGAAGAAGTAGTTTAGAATCGGGATTCTATTACCTCTGCTGCAATTATGAAAATGCAGCTTTCTGCTTGGTCAGTTCTACTACCCAATGCACAATAATGGGTGCAAATACATTTTATATATGAGTTTATGTAAATAGATAGAGAAAGATCATAAGTTCCTCGGCATGACAAAATAGAAAATAATGGGCTCGCGCGCCTGACCCAATATCAGTTTTCCGAACTCGAAACATTATTCGCCATAAAACAATATTTCATCCCCTTTTTCCTAGTAGATAAGCAGATGAAGTAGTGGAGTATCAGCAGTAGTTAGCAGATGAAGTACTGGAGTATCAGCAGTAGAAGCAGATGAAGTAGGGGAGTATCATCGTAGATAGCAGATGAAGAAGTCGGAGTATCAGCAGTAAATAGAGCTGACTGGGTGGAGTATCATCAGTAGATAAGCAGATGAAGTAGTGGATATTAGCAGTAATAGCAGATGAAGTAGTTGAGTATCAGCCAGTAGAATAGCAGATGAAGTAAGAGTGGAGTATCAGCAAGTAAGCAGGCGATAGCAAATGAAGAAGTCGCGAGTAATCAGGAAGTAGTACGATAGATGAAGTGGGGTATCATTAGTAGATGTCAGATGATGTAGTGGAATATCAGCAGAAGATGATGGAAGTATATTTAACAGTGAAATATCAAAAACCTTTGAGAGTATTGACAGAGTGGAGGAACAACATCGGATCGACATAGATTCTGTCTCGAGCAATGACAAAACACTGCAGCACAAGGCACAACAAAGCGGCGCAGATGTAGTATTTAATGTATTCAAATAAAAATCATTATTGATATCATTATAAGGGAAACAAAGTTTAGATCGATGAGGAATATCCAAAATGTAATTCTGCATATTAGAACCACGGAGAACACGATTAAATTAAATTATAAAGTTTCAGGTGATCCAAAATGCACGAATAGATACGCATAGATATTTTAGCGGGAAAATTAATCCGGTGTGAGGTACGCAGTTAGCAAAATCGATAGCACTTCAGTTCACGCTTGAGTTATTAGTGCTGTTTGAAAGATTCAGCTATATAAATAAATAACACATCGGTTTACATCTGCGCTACAACCAAAAGGACTGTTGATGGCGAAGAAAAAATCGAACGGCAAAACGCCATTGACTCACCCACCAATTCTGTTGACCATGGCACTGCATGTTCACTTTATCCACTTCTCTGTCTTTTGTTTTTTGTTGTTTTTTTGTTGTTGTTTTTTTTTTGTGTGTGTTTTTTTTTTGGGGGGGGGGTTGGCTCATTTAGACGGATTCCAACTTTCTTCCATGTCTCCTAGATGTAACATAAATCACAGTTCATACATGGGATACACAATGTATGGGTATATGAGGCCCACCTTTGTCATATGACCTCATATCACATAAGAATATTTTTTCATGGAACAACGTCACTTGAAATAATAACCCCTGGGTGATGAGCCCATATACATCATATACATATGACCGGGTCCTAAAAAAACAATTTATTCTCTAAATATTTACAAGACCGGAAGTGATAGATGCAATTATTGACTAGGTGTGTGTACTTGTATTTCTGGATCCGTTCACCATTTTTTGGGAGAACATTTTGTGAAATGGCTGCTGAAATGCACCAACCTAATATGATGATTTATATGGGTGAAGATCAAATGCTAAGAAAGCTTTAGGGGAATAAAATACTGGTAGGAAACATTGCTGTTTGCAAGCGCATGTACCGCTAGTTTCGCTTGATCCTGAAACTTAGATTAGGTAAACATTACAGAATCTCCCAGCAAATTCTATACTGTGATGTGAATGGAGCAATATGGAATGCATTTTGGGATTAAAATTTTCTTATAGTCCCATCATGTTTAAATTCTAAGAATTGTTTCATTCTTAGTATTGACATCTTAAGTTTTATCTTGAAAGTTGAAGACGTTTACCGGTGACATTGAGGAAGCAAATAACTAAAGAGGGAACAAACAAAATATAAAAACAAAATTTCAATGGGCTAGAGTGCAGATTGAAGATGAATTCAATGGTGGTAGATAGCAGATGAAGCAGTGGAGTATCCGCAGTAGATAACAGATAAAGTAGTGGGGTATCAGTAGTAGATAGCAGATGAAGTAGTGGAGTATCAGCAGTAGATAGCAGATGAAGTAGTGGAGAATCAGCAGTAGATAGCAGATGAAGTAGTGGAGTATCAGCAGTAGATAGCAGATGAAGTGGTGGAGTATCAGCAGTAGATAGCAGATGAAATTGTGGAGTATCAGCAGTAGATAGCAGATGAAGTAATTTAGAATCAGTATTCTATTACCTCTGTTGCCATTATTGAAAATGCAGCCTTCTTATTGGTGAGTCTACTAACCATTATTCTGCAATAATGGGTCGCAAATACATTTTCTTATTAAATCAGATGTTTATGTAATAGAATAGAAATATCATAATGTATCCTCGGCCGGGAAAAACTAGAAATAATAGGGTCGGCTGCGCCTCACCTAATATTCAGTTTTTCCGACCTCTGACACATTATTCGCCCATAAACAATAATGCATCACCCTTTATTTCCTAAGTAGTGGAGAATCAGCAGTAGATAGCAGATGAAGTAGTGGAGTGTCAGCAGTAGATAACAGATGAAGTAGTGGAGTATCAGCAGTAGATAACAGATGAAGTAGTGGAGTATCAGCAGTAGATGTCAGATGGTGTAGTGGAATATCAGTAGAAGCTGATGGAAGTATTAACAGTAAATATCAAAAAACTAGTAGAGTATGACAGAGTGGATGGAACAACATCGTATCGACATAGATTCTGTCTACGAGTACTGACAAAACACTGCAGCACAATGCACAACAAAGCGGCGCAGATGTATATAGTATTTAATGTATTCAAATAAAAACTCATTATTGATATTGTTAAAGTGAAACAAGCGTATCTAGGATGAGGAAATTCCCAAAATTTAATTCTGCAATATCAGAACCACGGAAACGATTAAATAAATTTCAGGTGACAAAATGACGAATAGATACGCCTAGATATTTTAGCGGAAATTAGACTCCGTGTTGAGCGTACGCCAGCAATTAAGCAAAATCGAAGCACTTCAGGTTCCACGATTGATTTATAGTGATGTTTAAAAGATTCAAGATATATAAATAAATAACACATCAGTTTACATCTGCGCTACAACCAAAAAGGACTCTTGATGTCGAAGAAAATCGACGGCAAAAAGACTTTGTCAAGGTTCTCTGGGTTTTATTTGATTGGATTGTCGATATCAGGGTGAAGTGATGGTTTTTTTTTCTCGCTCTTTTACATATTTTACTCAATCATTTTCAGTGTTGAATGAAAAGAGAACTCTTTCTGTTGAGTAAAATATTAGTCAAAGATGAGTAAACCTTACGCCCTCTAGGGTAAATCTACTCCGCTTTGATAAGGTTTATGCAATAGTTTAATATAGATATGGTATTATATAAGATGAAATGTCGTTTAGCCTGGGATCACACTTGCGTATTACTAATAGTATTAGTAATGTAATATTCCGAGCTGAGTATCGTTCACTAAACCTTGCGTTAAGTTTACTTCAAATTTGACTAATATTTTACTCGGCAGATGGGAGTTGCTAAGCTATATATTTCATCAACATTTTTATGGTGAAATATCCCACTTCTTGGTTACAAATGCTGTTTGTTTGTTTGTATTTATTTGGTAATATATCTCTGAATATATGTACGTCTTCCTCCTCTCTTACCCGTGTTAGATCAGTTTCGACTGAATCGGGCTACCATGGGTAAAGATGTTGCAAATAAAAAATAAAAGTAGATAACAGATGAAGTAGTGGAGTATCAGCAGTAGATAGCAGATGAAGTATTGGAGTATCAACAGCAGATAGCAGATGAAGTAGTGGAGTATCAGCAGTAGATAGCAGATGAAGTATTGGAGTATCAACAGCAGATAGCAGATGAAGTAGTGGAGCATCAGCAGAAGATAGCAGATGAAGTATTGGAGTATCAACAGCAGATAGCAGATGAAGTAGTGGAGTATCAGCAGTAGATAGCAGATGAAGTATTGGAGTATCAACAGCAGATAGCAGATGAAGTATTGGAGTATCAACAGCAGATAGCAGATGAAGTATTGGAGTATCAGCAGTAGATAGCAGATGAAGTAGTGGAGCATCAGCAGAAGATAGCAGATGAAGTATTGGAGTATCAACATCAATAGCAGATGAGTAGTAGAGTAATCAGGTAATAGCAAATGAAGAAGTTGAGTATCAGCAGTAGACAGCATAATTAAGTAGAGGATTACTGCAAGTATATAGCAATTAAGTATAGAGTATCAGTCAGAGATAGCAGATGAAGTAGTAGAGTATCAGGGAGCATAGATCCAGATGAAGAATTGGAGTATCAGCAGTAGACAGCAGATGAAGTATTGGAGTATCAGCAGTAGATAGTAGATGATAGTGATTATCGCAGTAGATGTAGATGATGTAGTGGAGTATCAGCAGTAGTTAGCAGATGAAGTAGTGGAATCATCTTTTTGGGCCCAAAAAAGTAGATAAGTCAGATAAAAGTTGTGGCGTATCAGCAGTAGATTGTAGATTAAGTGGTGGAGTATCATCAGTAAGATCGGCAATAAATGTGGTATCAGCAGTAATAGCAGAATGAATTGGGAGTATCAGCAGAGATGGCATATGAAGATCATTTAGAATCAGTATTCTATTACCATTCTGCTGTCATTATTGAAAATGCCAGCCTTCTTCTTTGTCAGCCACTAACCATTATTCTCCAATAATGGGTCGCAATACAGTTTCTTATTAATCAGGTGGGGTGGTGGGTTTTATGTAATAGAAATAAAGGGTTGCTCATAATGTATCCTCAGGCGGAAAACTAAATAATAGTCGGCTGCGCCTCACCTAATATTCAGTTTTTCCGACCTCTGACACATTATTCGCCCATAAACAATAATGCATCACCCGTTATTTCCTAAGTAGTAGAGTATCAGCAGTAGATAGCGATGAAGTAGTGGAGTATCCGCCGTGAGATAACAGATGAAGTAGTGGAGGCATCAGCATTAGATAGATGAAGTGTGGAGTATCAGCATAGATGTCGATGGTGTATGGCATATCAGTAGAAGCGATGGAAGTATTAATAGTAATAATCAACAAACTAGTAAGAGAGACAGCGTAGGATGTAACAATATCGTAAAAAAATCGACATAGATTCTGTCTAACGAGTACTGACAAACACTTCAGCACAATGCACAACAAAGGCTTCGCAGATGATATATAATTTAATGAATTCAATAAAACTCATTATTGATAGTGTTAAAGTGAAACAAGCGTATCTCGTATGAGGAATATCCCAAAATGTAATTCTGCAATATTAGAACCACGGAAACGATTAAATAAATTTCAGGTGACAAAATGACGAATAGATACGCCTAGATATTTTAGCGGAAATTAGACTCCGTGTTGAGCGTACGCCAGCAATTAAGCAAAATCGAAGCACTTCAGGTTCCACGATTGATTTATAGTGATGTTTGAAAGATTCAAGCTATATAAATAAATAACACATCGGTTTACATCTGCGCTACAACCAAAAAGGACTGTTGATGGCGAAGAGAAATCGACGGCAAAGAGACTTTGCCAAGGTTTTCTGGGTTTTATTTGATTGGAATGTCGATATCAGAGTGGAGTGATGTTTTCTTTTCTCGCTCTTTACATATTTTACTCAATCATTGTCAGTGTTGAATGAAAAGAGAACTCTTTCTGTTGAGTAAAATATTAGTCAAAGATGAGTAAACCTT
The DNA here is from genome assembly GCA_023653785.1 of Ophioderma brevispina. NCBI lineage: Eukaryota > Metazoa > Echinodermata > Ophiuroidea > Amphilepidida > Ophiodermatidae > Ophioderma > Ophioderma brevispina. The sequence goes on along the minus strand of JAMKCH010000470.1, from coordinate 80,368 downwards.
ACGCCCTATAGGGTAACTCTACTCCGCTTTGATTTACGGTGCACGCAATAGTTTTTCCCTTTTAATCAACATTGATTCAAATATGAAAATGGTGATGGAGTTTAATATAGATAAGGTATTAAGAAGGAATGTCGTTTAGCCTGGGATCACACTTGCGTATTACTAATAGTATTAGTAATGTAACATTCCGAGCTGAGTATCGTTCACTAAACCATGCGTTAAGTTTACTTCAAATTTGACTAATATTTTACTCGGCAGTTGCTAAGCTATATATGTCATCAACATTTTTATGGTGAAATATCCCACTTCTTGGTTACAAATGCTGTTTGTTTGTTTATTTGTATTTATTTGGTAATATATCTCTGAATGCATGTACGTCTTCCTCCTCACTTACCCTCTAAATTTCTTCCATCCCTGTCTCCTTCTCTTGCTCTTCCAAACTTGATTTTCTCAATTTCATTTAATATTTTAACCCTTTTAAAAGTTGACTTATCATTCATTACAAATGTCGCTATTCAGTCTCAGCCAAGCATTATTGTCAGTTTATTATTTGAAGTTGTAACTGCACAAAATAAAGTCACTTCAATACCATTAAAATTCAAGGCGTGGTGAATTTAGATCAAGGCATGTTGAACTTAGATGAAGTTGAGCAGCTCTCAAGGGGCGTTGCCAAGCTGAGCCTTTTTTCGATTCAGTGAGCAATTCGCGTGTTGGCCACGCGATTCGCGATGACTGGGTTGACTTAACATTTGAGCCTGCGCATTATGCGTGACATGAGTGACAGAAACACGGCATGGGTTAGAGAGGATCAAGGCGGACCTTTTGCAATGGAGTGGACTAGTTGACAGTGCGTGTTTGAATAAGATGGCTTTGGTTGTTTGATGTCTGGTAGCCAAGTTCAATGCCATTCGCGCCGTTGGTTTGGCATAACACTTTCACACTCGAGCTAGGACAACGCCCGCCTGCGCTACTTATCTTACCATAGCGCAGTTTTGTGCCTGACCTACTGATGACGGGCATATTTGTAACTGCACCTCGACTGGCCACAACAAATTTGTCACCGTCAAGTTACTTGCACATGACTTTTCAGGAGCAAGCGCATATTCTCGGTGTCAAGAACGTCTCAACATTGCCCATCCGCGAGAAGATGTCGCGGTCTTTTTATGTGGACTCGTTGATTTTAAATCGGCCAACTCCTTTGAACACTTCAAGAATTGGGCCACCCATCAGTCTCAGCCATGCCGAGAAAAGATGCTACGCAAATGGTGCAGAAACAATTGACTCTTGCCCCCTATGCATCCGCGACACCCTCAATCAAACCACCTGTGCAACCAGACACCACCACACTCTCAGTCCTCCAACATCCATTACCAGTGTCTTCAAGACCAACCCAATACCCTCCCCTCCTTCTACCCTCCACTCTTTGGGTAACTCAGTGTCTCCGCCACCACAACTTCACAGAGTTCTGGAGAGATGTTCTACGACCACCAGTTACACACAAGCCCCCTGGGTCTTGCCGCACCCCAGAGCACAAGACAGGGTACTCCGACGCCACCAGCTACGCATTCACATTACAGACCGAGTTTGGATCCTCGCCGGCTGCAATATTTGCCTATGGGTAAGTAGAACTAGTAATTGTGTTATCAAAATGATACAATATTTAAAAGAACACTAAGCGAGATTTGATGTGTTATCATCAATCATTTTAATCATAGCATGTTCATGCTCTGATTATTGGAGATAATTCAAAACACTTTTGATGAATTAGTATTGTAAATGCATTTTTATAATCTCCTCTTTTCAAAAAAAGATATATCTGGTGACACCCGGAGCTAGATGATTATAAAATGGGGGAAAATGACGCATAAAGAAAGTACACAATAGAGTAGCGAAATCGTATTGAAAATGAGTCAACCATTGATTGGTAGTGATGACGAGATGACAATGCAAATTATGAAATTAACGGCTTTATGACTATTGTTCTTTGTTCAAATATCATGTAAGTGTTTAATTACGATAGTTTCACATGTTGTGAAGAGTTGGAATGGTTAAACAGAAACCATTTATGCATGGCTCTATAATATGTTATTCCGCCGCGTGTATTACTACTCTAGAAGACGAGCTGTCAAAAGTCATGATGATTGGGGTCATCATTTAAATTTTCGGTATTGAATCAAAATTCCGAATCCAAGGTCTGTCAGTCTTCTCATGAGATGCTTTTACCACCACATCAAATGGTACAATATCCTCAATTTTCGTAGAAAACTGCTGTCTTCAGAAGACAGATTATGCCTAACTTTTCATGTTATCAGTAAAGTTAGGCAAAATACACTACTACTATTTTGCTTGGTGAGATATATATAGTTGAAAGACATTTTGCGGTATATTGTTTGCACTACGTGTTACAGTCAACACGATGAAGTGTGGGATGTGTTTATTTTGTTGGAGTTTGAGGTTACTTTGTTTTGTGTATTATTTTTATTTGGTTTCTTTGTTTTGTTTATTTTTTTGCCTTGTTTGATTTTGTGTGTTTTTTATCTTGTCAGTTTTTGTTGTTTTGCTCAGATTTTTTTGTCTTAACTTGTCTCGTTTTGTTTTGTTGCGTTTTTGTTGTTTTATTTTCTCTCAGACTGCGTTTTTATATTTCATTTTATAAATATTTAGTCTCTAAATGTATAAACACTCTCAAAAATATACCTTGTTAAATATGATCTTACGAGATTTCTAGTCAAAATTTTAACAAGAATATAATTAAGTTTGACAAGAGTATAGTAAAGTTCGATAAGATTCTGGTCAGATTTACGAGATTTTCAAGTTGTTTAACTAAACAACCTCGTAGGATCATATGTTACTCGGCACCTCGTCAAAAGTGACGAGGTATTTCAAGAATAAAAGAATGATTTTTTTTATTCTAACGAATTTGACTCTTTCGGATGTGAAATGTTACTCCATTGGAGTGATAGTTTATTGAAACTTTACTCATTTAGTGATCACTGAGGCAACCCATAATGAAATTCACTCTATTACATTTCGACAGTATAGAACATAATAGCTGATCTAGACATTAATACACGTAGGTTACACTTATATTTTATTTATAATTATGATATAACAGAAACAGAAATACTACATCAATTTCCCCTTATATAATTTTTTAATTGAATAGGACTGCATAATTACATTAATATATGGATATTTCGATTGTCTTCGACAATAGTGTTTAATGAGTGGAAATCTTTCCCACTTGTTTAATTCTAAGCTATTATAAAAACTCATTCAATTAAAACTTAATGAATGGTCATTTTTGGATTTTACAGCTGCCGCGGACAGTAACGAGGACACCCTACCGAGCAGCAAGCGAATACGGACAGCATTTACGTCAACTCAACTTTTACAACTGGAGAGAGAGTTTGTATCGAACATGTACCTATCCGCCTGCGAAGAATTGAAATCGCCACCTACCTCAACCTATCAGAAAAACAAGTCAAAATCTGGTTTCAAAATCGACGCGTAAAATACAAGAAAGAGAGTAAAGGACCCTCATCACGTGATTGTAAATGTCATACAAGTGGTCGTGAAAAGAAGGGGTACGAGGGATCGTGCGGGAAACCAGCGAACAATGATAACGATACCAAAATGTGTCACTCTTCGCCAGAATCGACGCATGCGCATAGTGACTCAGAAGACAAAGAGATGGATGAGGAAGAGGACATAATTTGTTCATAACTTCCCTAAGACTTTTAAATTGTATTTAATTTAAAGAAGATCCGTATAATTTATTCTTATTGTAGATTTATATTTTTAAATATCGATAAGATTACATTTTCGGCCTGTATTACATTGGTAATTTGTTACGTGTTTTTTACTATGAAAAGTGTATATTTTGTCTATATCGTCATTAAGTCAAGCATCAAATGCCGTTACAGTCCCCCATATACAATGAAGATTGGTTCTGTAGAGAGTCCGATGGTCAGTTTGAATATTAACGGAGGAATGATTTGAATCGTTTTGCTGGAGGGCATGCATCGATTTCAATAAACTCAATTCAACCGTTTAACAAAAAGAATAACTTGACTCTATAACCTCGGTGTAAAACTCTGTTTTCGATAGATTGATTCGTACAATTCCAAATATAATGTTTACACTAATCTTATACGACTGCTCTCGTATCTCTCTTCTATATCTTATTTCTCTCTTTATTTCTTCGACTCTCCTTTTGTCATATATTACCTCAATTTCTTTAAGTCAAATCTCTATATGTTACTTCCTAAATTTGTGTAACTATTAGGAACTATTTTTATTCCCTGCCTTAAAAGCCATGGGGGATATTGCGATAGCAGGTTCCTTCACTAAAAAGGTGAACTTCTACCAGATCCCACTGTCCAAATTTGACGAAACTTGGTAGGTATGTGGGCAGTGGCGCATGCAAGTAATACCTGCGCACTGTGTCATCATTATTTGTGCATATTAATGAGCTCATTTGCATATTTACTCTGATTGGCTCATTACTAAAAAAGGTGAACTACCAGATCCCAGTATCCAAATTTGATGAAACTCCCTTAGTATGTGGAAAGTGGTGAATGCAAGTAATTCACCGTTAGAAATTTCTGTTAATTTTCTGTTATTTAACGGTAAAATACCGGAATCCTGTTGCCGGTATTCTACCGTTAAATAACAGCAACCGTAAAGATGAATTTGCCGTTATGATTGAAGAGAGGTTTTGATGTTTTATCAATGTTTGTATGAAGAAAACACATATTTTGTGTTAAAGTCATTAAAATGCTCAAAACTCTCTTAAATACAGTAAATTTACTTTCTACGATGCACCATATTTTAATGGTAGAATACTGGCAGCTGGGATTCTGGTATTCTACCGTTATTTTTTCTAACAGTGTACCCATGCAATGTGTCGTCACTATTTCGGCATATTAATGAGCTCATTTGCATATTTGCTCTCCGCCGGGGATCTTGCAAGTTTAAACTTGAAGTATTTTATATTTTGCTTTTAGATAACCCTATTTTATTTCTTACTATGAATCTTTATCTTGTTAAATAGTTAAAGACACGAACTTGTACACACTTACGACCTTTAGATTCCAGGTATGCGGGTGCAGGTGCATAAGAGACATAATGCCTAACTTTCTACATCTTGCTTCTTGCGTGGAAAGTTAGGGATTATGTCTCTTATGCATGTGCACCCGAATAAACATGAAATCTTAAGGTCGTTACTAACTCTCCCCTATACGAAAATTGTGCGTTGAAGAAAATGGTTCTTAACAAACTAAAATATGTTCCTTCAGAAAGACGAAACATCAACATTGGGTTCTTTAAATAACGTTTTTGTTCTACCCAAAGTAGGATACTCAGATTGAGACTGCAATACTGTATACAAATCCAATCGAAGATAAACCAACAAGAGAAAAAGAGGTTTGTCTATTTTATGTACCCTTATAAATAAATAGAGCTCAATCGATGCATATCATCAATTATATTTCCTTTGTTTAATGTGTCTGTTTTTTTCTCATGTTAAATGACAATCTTTTTAAATTGTTTCTGTGACGTCAATGAATAGGCAAAGCGAGCATTATGTTTTCATAGTATATAGGTCAGTATTTGGACCTTGATGAGCTAGAGGACACGCTAAATACATTGGTCCATATAAATGTGACGAAAAATACCCTGTTCTGCGGGCGGAAAGGCTCTTAAAAGCGCATTTAGTGAATCTAACCCCTTTTTTTGTTTGATTCATTAGCTATCCTCGAGAAAAGCGCATTTAAAAAAATCGGTTGATTTTGACGGTGCGTTTTAATGTTATAAGCGAATGTTTGTATCACGATGCCCTAAAGGTCACTGTGTTGTAATTTCTGTCAGATAAATATACGAATTCCTTCCAGAGTGCATCGAATCCGAATGTAACATTATGTATAGGCCTATATACTTAAAGGCTGACTCGGAGATTTCGAAATATATTTTTTTGTGTAATAATTAAAAATAATGATCTAGAACTAAAGATAGTCACCTAAAATGCTTAATTCCGAAGTTAGAGATGAATCGGATTTTTTTTGTTTTCATACAGTAAGCATTTATGCACAGTTTAGCAGTGCCATGGGATACCGAGTATAACAAAAATTCCGGATCCGGAATTTTATAACAAAGTTGTGATTTTTTATATGAAGGACTTCGATTTGAGCTTAGTTATTTCACACAGTGATTAGTATATGGGCAAGCATTACATGTATGTATATGCAAAAACACGATTTGTTTGAAAATTGAGTGCGCCCTCATCGGGAAATCTTTGAGTCAGCCTTTAATTCAAGGTGACACAAAACTCTAAACTTTACTTGGGTAGAGCCTACGGACCACGAAGTGCCCCTTTAATCGTCAATTCATGCCCATGGTGTTATAATGTGAAATTGTTAACCTTTTTGAGTGATAATCTTTTCATTTAACAGAGATCACACATTTTTGCTTTAATGCATAAAGGAAATCAAATTATCTAAATTTGCATACATTCAGATAACGTCTGCTAGCTAATTTAGTCCAGGACAAAATATAGATTCTTGACCTGGACGGGAGTTGCCTCTCAATCAACCAATTAGCCAATTAATCAATCAATCAACCAATCAACCAATCAATCAATCAAATTCGCTATTCACACTGTTCAATAATATAAACAAAGTAGAAATCTATTGGAAAATTGAACGAAAATAATATGATCGCATTTATACAAGCAAATAGTGGGAGTGTTACATTTAACACTGGGTGTGCGATTCGGACACCCCTCACTAAGTTAGAGATATACAACTTCGTTTGGAAAACGAATATTGTTAACAAAACATGTTTTGTTAAAATATTAAAAATAAGTAATTACAAAATTTATAATAAAACTTGATTTTTAAATAAATAAAATTATTAAAAATATATAAATTTCAATTTAAAAATAAATGAAATACATTACAATTAAAAAATATAGAAAACAAAGCACTTAAAATAAAAGAATTTTGGGGAAAAAAATAAAAAATAGCGTGCGTCCAGGCCAAATGTCCAATATTTCGATAAACTCGGTTTTTCGCCTACAAACCCGGTTTCCGATCTAAAAACGGATTTTCGGCAAATAAACCAGGGTTTTCGGCAAAAAAAGCTTTTCGACCATCAATGGAAAAATAGATTTTTTGATCGAATCGAAAAACCCAGTGTCTCGATAAAAAAAATTGAACTTTTCGGCGATTTTTTTTTTTTTTGATCGAGAAACCGGTGTGGCAGGAGATTTAGTCCCCTGGACTAATAGTCCACCTACAAAGGTGGAGAATAGGACACTTGATCAGTCAATCAGTCAACTCTTCACGCAACATTCTAGTAACATCTAGCCGAGATTCTGTTCACCATGTAACGCCAAATGTCCCTGTCCGTCATTAGAGGGTCGTCGAGTGCCAAATTGTGTAAGCACGTATTTCAATACGGAATAAATCGCAATCTCATTACAGTGCACAGTTCACACTCCATAGAAAAAAACGTTTTACACAATTTGGCACTCGCCAGTGGTGGGAAGTTGGGATGTCAGATACAGATCCTGCTGGATGTCTCGAGCAATCACATCAATGTAGTTAAAGGGGCGCGGGGCGACGACCCCTATTTGGGCATGGTAACATCCAACATGTGACGTCTGAGACTACTTGATCATTCGCACGATGACAGTGCAGTGACCAGCAAATCGTGCTCGGCGCTGGGCAACAGAGGATGAAACTGGAGGGATATCTCCATTGCTTTGGTCATGTGCTCACGACAGGAGATGTTTTACTCGCATAAGGTTCCGGTGTAGGTGTCATCCAGTATATCTTGTAGCTCTTTCTTCATGTCTAGGTCTCAGATCCATATAACAGGATACCCATCTTGCAGTTACTGTCCATTTTCCCTATTCACTGTGCACACAGTGCATTCAATATGCCTATGACCTGTCACGCGTACTCTGTGCTTAACGCATAGGACATGAGAAAACTCACGTCGTTGCGAGGAAAGTGCTCAATGGATTTTCTTCGTAGAAGCTCTAATTGTAGAATATATTATCATCAATAACATATGTGAATTTTATTATGATAGAACATTCAGAAAAATCCGAAAATGGTTAATTTATTAGAGTGGTATTTTGGTAGGGTATAATGCTAACTCTATGACAAAAAAAAACACCAGTGATGGGCAGATTCAAGAGAGCGCTATGGACAAACGGTTAGACAATACTATTCGTAGAAGCTGACAACCAGATAATCTTATTTTCTATTAAGGTGGGTAATTTGGTTGACTACGGTACTGAACAATATCCGAAACGACCATTTCTAACAAGGCTTTAACATGTGTAAAAAAGGCCTACTCGCCAATGTTAATGCACCCCCCACGTGGTGTGGTTAATCACTCATCCATAGCATGTCATTGATCAGTGATGGGATGGTGCCCTGTAAGTGGAATCATTTACATATGATCAAACTTATGAATGGGATTCATGTCACAATGATTGGTTGGGTGGGCAAAAGAGTCGAGGCCCGTTTACAGTGGACACTAAATGCCACTATGTCTCTGACGAATTCTCTTGAATTAGAGAATCGATTGCCATAAGTGGGTAGTTTATTGCAGATATTCCAATCGACATTAGTTCAGGCTTTATTCGTGGAAGTTTAGGATCCCGGAATATGGCTCCAGGGGGACTTATCTCTTTACAAGTGTGGCAGGAAGATATAAGTCCTCCGGTCCACAGTCGGGGGAAAACAATGGTGAACAATAGGGCAATTCGATTCAGTTGACTTTTCACGACAACATTAGTTCACGCTTTATTCCGTGTCGGTCTATGGAAGCCCGGACTATGGATACCTGCAGGACTATGTGATTACTTTACACCGTGTGAAAGCAAATAGTCCGGCGGAGAGCCAAGTCCGGGTTCCATACACGATAACGGAATAAAGCGTGAAAACTAGTGCGTGAAGAGTCAACTGATGGAGGGGCCCCTAATTCCTTACCGTTGTAGCTGGACTGTGATACGCCGGACGATAATTATTCTACACCTGTTTAATCTATCAAAAATGAATTATTGGAATTAGGCCAGCATACACGCTGCCGTTATGTATATTGTCCCCACCATATAACAGTAATGGTGTTTAAAAAGCTGTTTAAAAGTTTAAACAGTGTTTAACAGGTTTCTATACATCTGCTGCCCATGATGAAAATGAATCATTCTGATTGGGTCAGTTTACTGCCCATTATTTCTGCAATAATGGGTCGCCAATGCTATTTCTTATTAAAGAAGCTTCTTTTAGGTTAATTAGAATTAGAAAAACAATGGGTTTGCAGTGTTCATGGTATGGGAGAATAATGTGTCCGAGGTCAGAAAAACCTAAAATAATGGGCGGGCGCACTGGAAACCTTTATTAGAAATAAAGGGTGATTGCAGTATCATTTATGGGGCAAAATAATGTGCCGAGTCGGAAAAAAATCAATAATGGACGAGAGGCGCAGCCGAGTCCATATTTTAATTTTCCGGCCGAGGATACATTATGAGCCCATAAATTAATAATGCAAACCTTTATTTCTATTTTATACTAAAAACAGAGTGGATATAAGAGAAAATGCATTCGTGACCCATTATGCAGAATAAGGGCAGTAAACTGACAATCAGCATACTTCATTTTCATAATGGGCAGCAGAGGTATTAGACTTCTTATCTATTACCTCTGCTGCCATTATTGAAAATGCTGCATCGATTGGTCAGTGTCGGGCCCATTATCTGCAATAATGGGTCGCGAAGGATTTTCTCATTATATCCAGCTGTTTTCGGTAATAGAAATAAAGGGTTTGTAGTATTATTTATGGGCTCAGAATATCTCGGCGGAAAAAAATAAAATAATGGAATCGTGGCCCTCGTCCATATTTAGTTTGTCCGACCTCGGACACATTATCGCCCATAAAGGATACTGCAATCACCCTTATTTCTTAATGAACACCCGTTATTCAGTTCATGTTAAACAACTCTTTAACTTTAAACAACCTTTTTTTAAACAACATTACAGTGGTTTGTGGGTAAAGGGTACTATATGAGCACGATCTTTGACCGCCTTAATAATTTAACAAGAAAGCAATAATGTCAACTATAACGAACTACACAAGGGACAAATTGTATGCTATTACCTATAGTGAAAAAAATAAAAATTTAAACCTCTTTATGTCTTGTCTGTCGTCTGTCTGTCGTCTGCCTCTCTCTCTCTCTCACCCCCATAAAGGCTGACTCAGAGTATTTTTTGAAATATAGTTTTTTTGTGCATTTATTTTAAAACCTTAGTCAACTTGAAACTAAAGATAGTCACCTAAAATGCCCAATTCCAAATTTTGAGATGAATCGGTTTTTCGTTCAATGTAGTAAACATTTATGTGTAGTTATAACAGTTGCCATATGATCTGTGTCAGCCTTTGAGGGACACGGGCACATTTTGCATATAGAGCGCCCTCAATTTTGGTCAAAACTGAGGATTTTGCATGTTTGTATTGCTTGTGGTAACACTGACCTGAAATTAATAAACCTAAACAATTTCTTTGTTTGTAAATCAAGTCATTTTGTAAATAACCTACTCCAGAGTGGTTTTAATACAATATTAGATTGCCCAACTGAAACGCAAAATATACATCAGAGTTGATTATTTGACTGAAAATGAAGGCAAAAGACCAGAAATGACCAACTGACCGACTCGAATTGAAACTAGCGTCCTTCTGGGGTGGCTATTGTGATTTTCCTTGGTGTAAAATCTTTTAGTGTTCAATGCAATTTCCAGTCTACTCATTTCAGTTATTTTAAGGAGTTTTGTATTTTGCTGGAAATGTGCCTGTGTGAATCTCAATGGGATGAGTTTGAATATCAGATCACAAGTTAAAATCTCATTATAATAGGCCACGTGTATCTGTCCGCCCTTTTTCTCGGAGGCCGGGGGTCGTACGGTTACGAAACTATATAGGTGGGTGGGTGTAGCTTGGGTCCCGGGCAAGGGGCCGGCCAGATCAAGCCGGGTAATCGCGAAAAAAACTGTTTTCAAACAAGTAGTGCTTTAAAAAAGACATGTGATCGCGAAACGCGGGGACCGCCTAGTATTATTTTATTGATCATACTGCCGTCATACTGTAAAACATGATTAGAATATAAACCACCTTATAACACTACTTTGCGCTCATGTTTATAACAATTTAAATACGGTTAATATCTAAACACCATTGCCCGTATTCCAAAAGATATTAACAATTGTTTAACTAAACAATCGTTTATCTTTGAAGTAGTGAGGTGGATAAGTAACATTATCATAAAAATTACGAAAATGTGTTTGTTTTTTTTTCAAATATATTAGTGCAGACAGATTTCTTTCGGTATAATATGACATATTTGATGCTTTCACCGCAGTTTAAAATATTATCATCTTTCCACCTCACCACTTCAGAGATAAACGTTTCTTTAACTAAAACTTTGAGTTTAACACCTTTTTGGAATACGGGTTGATGCATGGCAACCATTTTGTCAATCAGAGCAGAATATATAAGAAAGAACGAGGAAGTAACAAAACGCTTGTAAATAGCCCAGTAGGACAAGAAAAAAAAGACGAAAACCGTACGTTACCTGATTGACACCATATCTGGAAAATCCCAGAAAGTTCTTTATTTATAGTAACTTTTGCTAGAAATGTCTTTGGGCATGTAACCCATTGCATAATCTGATTCCATTTTTTCTCTTCCATGATGAGATAAGGTACTTTCCCTCAGGAATCTTTCTCTATAATTAGATACAGAAATAAAATAATAGTTTAAATCACAAAATTTAGGATACTTTAACAATCGACATATGCACGTACCTATGCACGTACATATGCACGGAACTAGACAAGTACATACGAACGTTCCTATTCACGTACATACGCATATACCTACATACGCCCGTATATCTTCATACTCAGGGACATGCGCACGCACACCTACATACACAGGGACGTATACGGACATACTTGTATAAGCAGGGACGTATACGGACATATTTGTATAAGCAGGGACGTATACGGACATACTTGTATAAGCAGGGACGTATACGGACATACTTGTATAAGCAGGGACGTATACGGACATATTTGTATAAGCAGGGACGTATACGGACATATTTGTATAAGCAGGGACGTATACGGACATATTTGTATAAGCAGGGACGTATACGGACATACTTGTATAAGCAGGGACGTATACGGACATACTTGTATAAGCAGGGACGTATAGGCACATTACCTACATAGGACCAACTTATAAAATAGCAACGGTACGTAGCGTTAAGTACATGAGTACGTACGCAGATTCGTACATATGCGTACGTACGCAGATACGTACATATGTGCATACGTACACAGCAAAGTGTGCTCTGCATACATTGCAGTATAGATAAGTCTACATACGCAAAAGGTCAAACTCACAGTGAATTCTTCGAAAGGATGTCAATTGCTCTAAAGTTTGACTATGTCTGCGAATAAGCGAAAGGGCCAAATCCAAATATCTGCTTAGTTTTTGAGTTTACCATGAGATAACTACCAAAAACTAAGCACAACCTTGCTTTTTGGTGTGTTATGATAATACCAATATTCAGAGGGGTGCTAATTATTTTGTTGCGGTACCTCGAAATCCAAGATGGCGGCCCAAAATGGCTGTCGTTTGACTAACGACAGTATTTTGAGGGTAAGGTCCTACGTGAGCCTTCAATTACCTTGTTCGTGGTGTCATTTGAAGATAATTTAATTATCTACATGATTAAACCAACTTTTGCTGGGTTTCATTGTTCTACACACCGTTTTGGGGCCAAAAAGGCATATTTTTTCCAGTTTTTTCAAAAAGATGATTGCGGACCGGAAATACGTATCCCCATATATCAAAATTGTTCTTCATTAATGGCTTCAAGTTCTCAGGAATTTGCCCTCATATAATATGCATTTTGTGTGAAAAAGCACCCAGGATCATAGCCAGATTTAACTTGAAAGTTATAGTGTTATGATGAAAGGGGTCTTAATCACAAAAAAACGCCTTTTTTGCAAAATTTCTCTAAAAACACATGAACAAATGTGTGTCAATACCATATAAAATGCTATATGACAGTTTTGATTCACCTAACTATAATAAATGTTTTATTTCCGTTGCCTTACTGATTCAATGTTTGCGGTAACCTCTAACTAAATCCAAAGTGACGGCCAAATGGCCGCTGTTTTGACACAAATTACATTTTTAAGGATAATCTTAAGCAACTGCGTGTAGCATAGTGTTCAACCGCTGCAAGGTGTCCATTTCAAATATGCAATTTGCAAGGAGAGAAAGTGTGAGAAAACTCTTTTGAAGTTGGTTAATTGGTGCCCATACTTAGCAATATACACACGGATGAAACCAGTCATTGTCCTTTGTCTTAGCTCTGTATGGTTCTTCCCAACTATTATGTGCAAAGAATACTACAGCATAAAATATCTGCATTAACAGGCTGGTTCTTGCACATCCTTTGGAGAGAAGTGCAAATCCCTGTAATTTCATTCCAGGTTCTTGCACCCACATTAGTTGGAAGTTGTAACTCGGCATGCAGCAATTACAATTTTGAAACATTCACCCAAAGACCCCATATTTTTTGAAAATTATCCACATGTCACCCAAAGACACCTCATTTTGGGGGAAAAATTTTACAAAATTTTCACCCCAAAGACCCCATTTTTGGAAAAATTTTGCAAACATCGTCACTCGGGAAAACCCCCATTATTGTAAAGCAATTTGTCTTGTCTGTCCCAAAAGACCCTTATTTTTTCCGTCCTGTCACCGAATGCCCATGGATTTGGAAGCGAACGCAGTCTTACTTTACCACCCATATCAATTCATAGGTGAGTGCCCCCAACCCCACGAGTTCCAAAACAACAGATGGTTCTGGCAGTACATCTATCCAATTCAATTTGAATTTCAATTGGAGCTGGACAATCCATCCATGGCCGGGGGGGAGATGGAATTCAAAGCACGGTGTTCTATGTTACTATGGGGACAATTACGTAGTCAGCAAGTTCAAAACAAGGTGGATGTTTTCTTTTGTACTTGTTTATCCAATAAATCTTCGGAACGTTCTTGGTAGGTGGTCTACAATCGTCCTGGCCAATGAGAGAAATTCGTATCCTAAAAAAAATCTTCCTCCTGTCCAATTTTAATATGACAAGTTAACTACGGGAAATAATTTTGCATCCGGGACGGGGCCCAACGCCCGCATCCCCACTCCCACCCACCCACCTCACCCCCCCTACCAATTTTCCCCCCTCGCCTTCCACCCTCTCCTCTCCTTCACATTATTCGACAACATTCCGACTGGTCTGTACCAGAAAGTGTGATGCAGGTGTCATGCATGGATTAGTCTTCGATCATGCAATTTCCTCCAACTTACAGATTACTCTGGAATTTCTTGGTGTAAATCATAGCAGTGGATCCCATGTTGCAAATAAGACACCACAATCCATCTATCCTAGCATCCTTGAGTTCTTTTCACTATGCAATTAAAGGATGACTCCAAATTTCCCGAGAAGGGCGCCTCAATTTTCAAACAAAATCATTTTTTGCATATAAATAGCTGTCACTCTCCTCTGTGGAATTGGAAATAGCTAAGTTCAGATTGAAGGCCTTCAATAGAAAATCAACTTTGTTATAAAATTTGTATATGCCTCTAACTTTGGCAATGAGAATTTTAGGTGACTGTTTTATTTCAAATCTTATAATTCATCAATTAACTCTTTTTTTTTAAAAATTATATTTCAAAATCTCTGAGTCAGCCTTTAAGAAAATTGCTAAGGACTTCTTGAACCTAATCTCTTAGGACCTTGTCTTAGGATCCACTCGTTGGTTGGGCTGGCAATATGGGGAGAGCTGTCTTTGACTGTTCTATCCTGGATGTCCCCCTTTATTGATATGCGGTATGGATCACACACCCAATGCACACTGTGTTGTGATGACATGGAGGAAACTGTTTCAATTATGATTTCATTATTGTCTCCGACAAATCACCAAAATTACATGATTACAACAATTCAACGTCTTAAAATAAGGCCAAAGGGCATCCAAAATAACAACTTAAAGAGTTGTTGGGTTTGGTGTTTCCTCTAGTGTTGACCAACTTATCAAACTATGCATAAGGCACAGGACTTGGATGTTTGAGGACACCCCTGTTGCTTAGTGAATAGGGCAGTGGTCCGGGGACACGCAAGAACTTTATCGATGTTAAACCATTTGCAATGACTGCCATATTTTGAAAAGATTCCAGTGTTCCAATCGTAAATGCACACCCTCTTAATTGAGCACTTCTTTGACTTGGTCATTTAGTGACGTTGAGTAGTCAAGTTTTGAATTTATCGTAAAAGCTAGTTGAGCTGACTGGTCTCCTATTCTGCTGCACCATCAGGAGTAGCTTGGTTTCAGCATTACGGCTAATTCTTCATGTGATCAAATTGGAATGAGACGACATTGTTTCTTTCCATTTCTCAGAGGAATTCAACATGTCATTTTGCCTACTCTTCCGAGGTCTCTGCTTACGGAGCAAATATTTTAAAATGATAATTGAAACAAGGCCTCAAAGGCATCAGCAAAAGAATGCATTGTGATACCCTACATACCAATATAAAACAAAACTGCTGATCAGTCCGAAGGCAGAGCTTCGCCACAAACAATTGCTAGCCAAAACAACGAGTGACAAGCGGCTTAGAAAAGAAATCTCTAAGAGACAGAAAGTTCAATTAGTCCTCGACAAATTTCTTAATTGAAGAGTTGAAAGATACAAGATTGTTTAAGATTGATAGATAGACGTTGATCTAGTCTGCAACATCGGGATCAACATTTTAGAATTAAAAGCAGAGAAGAACAGGGGGTATGGTGAAATGCTGGAGAAATCCAGGGTTAACCTATATTGTTGGGGAGGAACCGATCAAAGACTAATCCGCATGCACAACTGTGCTTCACTTCAACTACCCCAGCCTTGAGGGGTGGTTGTATTATTTTCTCCGGACACTGATGTCATGGTATGGCATCAGCTGCTTGTGGGCACTGGGATGGATTTTAAAGTAAATGTCTATTTCTGACTTCAAACTGCATCGAGAAAACGTTACATCAATGTCACCGAATGGAAACAAAACTTTGAGAACAGCGTGTGATACGCTATAGAAGTTCGTACACTGACAGGAAGAGGGGACAAAATGTTCGCTTCGAGGGAGAGGGAAAGTTATGATTTGTGGCTACTAAAGATGATACCACATTCTTTTGAAGACCTTCCCTCCAGACGGGCATGGATATGAATTGTAACAGCTCACAGTGAAATTCAAATGATTGATACATACTACCAGCACAAGTGTTGTTTTGGGATGACATGTTGCTTTGAGGATAAAATGCCGATTGCACTTCCAACCAATGTGGGCTGGCAAGAAGAAAAATGGACTGAAATGTACAGGGATTGCACTTCTGTCCCAGGAGTGCAAGGAATCAGGCCTATCAATGAGTCTATTTATCCTGAGAACGAGTCAGGTCATTCAAATGTTCAAGAAACTTTCACAGAATATGAGAGTCAGACACAGATGATATCTACACTAAGTATTACTATTAGTAGTATTCTTCGCATATACTGGGAAACGGAAGAAAGAACAATACAGAACTGAGATAAAGGGCAATGAATTGCGTCATAATGTATGTATTGCCAAAGTATAGGCAATATTGGAGCCAACTTACAAATATAGTTTGATCACACTTTTTTGCAGCAAATTGCATATTGAAATGAGCAACTTGTAGCAGTTAAGCATGCTAAAAGCAGTGTTAAATAGATTTCTATTTAAGCGCTCTAAGTGAAAACAGCAGGTCAGTTTGGGTCCGGGTCCTTTTGGATGTTATATGTACTTATAGATCAGTACAAAACCTTAAATTTATATGGAGCACATGTCCAGTAATGATGTCACAGATGTGCTAAAACTGTGTTTTGTGACATCGTGACCACATTTTACTTTATATTATTAAACTGTTTAACAGAATATGTTTAGAGCTGGCCTTTTCACGGTGTGCATATTTTATAGGAACAAATACCTTCAAGGTAATAATTACTCATGAAAATAAGAATTTTCATTGATGCTAGAAAAAGTGTCTCTCTTCGGATTCTTCTTTTTTGAAAAAAAAACACTCAAAAACGCACATTTTGCTGCATAATTCTTATTATACCACTTAAAACCCATCAAGCATGGTTATTAACTATAGAAAATTGTATTGCTTTAAAAATGACACCAAATAACATGTGATTGGAGCTCTCTCAACCCGATGCTTAAAAAACATGTTTTGTCAAAACAGCGGCCATTTGGCCGCCATCTTGGATTTAGCGGTTACCGCAAACAATGAATCAGCAAGGCCATTGCAGCAACTGAAATCAACATTTATTATAGTTAGGTGATCAAAAACTGTAATATAGCCATGTTATATGGTATTGAAACACACAATTGTTCAATGTGTTTAGAGAAATGTTCAAAATGGCATTTTTGTGATTAAGACCCCTTTCATTATAGACACTGAGAACTTTCAATTTTGTAAACTGCTATGATCTGTGCTTTGCACACAAAAATGCATATATAGAATGGGCAAATTCCTAAGAAGTCTTGATCCAATTAGTGAAGAACAATTTTGTAATGGGGGAGAAAACGTATTTCAGTCCGCATCATGTTTTTGTAAAAATGGCAAAAAATATGCCTTTTTGGCCCAAACGGTTGTGTTGTAGATAACAATGAAAACCCACAAAATTATGGTATCATCATGTAGATAATTAAATTACCCTTTCAATAGGACACCAAGAACAAGGTGATTGGGGGCCTCACATAGGGACATTACCCTCAAAATACTGTCGCTAGCCAAAACGGCGGCCATTTTGGCCGCCATCTTGGATTTCGAGGTGAACCGCCAAAAAAATTTAATTATGCACCCTCGAATTATTGCGTATTATCATAAAAACTACCAAAAAATCAAGGTGTGTTAGTTTGTAGTGATCTGGCAAGGTTTGCAACTTGCTTATTTTGATTTGGCCCTCCCAACTTAGAAAGGTAGATCTTAATCGACCATAAAATGCATGTTTTGTTCAAAGAAGTTGCAACAAAATTATGACGAATATGCAAATAAGCTATTAATTAGTCTGTTTACCCGAGAGGTTTGATTTTGGGTAAGTGGGACATGATTACTGATTTTTATTTTTGTGCATATTTTTAGAAGAAATCATGGAATGTTAAAAACAATGTCAATATTATACTCAAATATAATGACAGAAATTGCACGTCATTTATTTTGGTAGTATGGCATTACAAAAACTATTCTGAAAGACCTTTCAATGAGAAACAGCCAACATATTCATTTCAGGTGATAATTGCGCAAGCATGTTATCCCCAAGTCGATTTAAACCAACATCAATACCTTAATATACATATTTTTACCAACAGAAAATATGAACTAATTAAAGGGCATTTGCATGATCCACAAGCCTCGTCCCCATGACTACTCAAAAAAGCTGAGACTTTTATATCAATCTGAAAACGTCAGGCTAAAAAGTATATGTGGTTTGCCCAATTGAAGTGGCCAAAATTCAATCGTTTCTGCTAAGACATTCGCGATTGGTATTTTCTGTCCGTAACGGACAGGAAATAATGGACAGTGGTCTATGGGAGATTGTGATACGAACTTTGCTCATAACACCAAAACGCAAAGTGCAGAATCAACTCAATGTGAATAAGCTTTTTCTAAGGCGATCTATCGAAACATGGAACCAAAACAGAAGGGTTTAGGAATCACGAAAGGCACCTTACTACAAATTTGGGGAACCTTTCTAGTTACACTTTTTTTTGTATGTATATATAATATCTAGAAAAAACTAGCACATGCATTGGAGGAGGAGGATGCTGAAAAAATAGCGTGAGTGAGTTAAGAGTGTTTCGAAATATTATCTTTAAATCAAGAGGAAAAATCTACTTTTATTGATTTCATTTTGCAAAAAATGGCCCTTAAAAAAACCTCGAAATCCTGGGTCCACACGGACCCCCCTTATGCACTTCAAGTGTTTACGTTATGAAATATTTAACATACCGTATGCGACCAATCTGTACATAAAATGGACATTCGGTTTTAGACTCTCCGTAGACAATATGGGAATACAATTGCTCCTCAGTTAAAGGCACTATCAAAATTTATGATTTGCATTTTGCACAGATAAGGTTTCCTAACATACCCTGAAGTTAAAGACCAAACACAACATAATAAGGACAAAAAATTATATTTCCCAAAAAAATTAAAAATATTAAAATATGTAATTTTCAAGTTGAGTAATATTTTTTTACGAGCTGTGCTCTTTTATCAGGGCGTCCCAGATAGGCGTCCGACATCTGAAATGATTTTTTCCTCTTTGTGTACAATGATTTTGATGGTGAATAAAGAAAGTTACTACAATAAGCAGTTGAATGGAGATTCATATCTTGAATACACTGTTTTCTTCCTTTCTGTAATTTTTAGTTGAAAAAATAAATAATGAGAATTTATACAGACCTATCCTTTACTTGTAGCTATATTCCTGCAAATTTCAAATTCTTTCGGATGGCAATGATAGTAAAAATGTCCTTACTGTACGCTGCTTTCAGGAGCGGTTGACAGGCGATCTGCAGTCAGATTTAAACAAGAAAGGAAAACCAACAACAACAACAACAACAAAATAAATATATACTCCCCGCCTAAAAAATCCGAACGACATAAATTACTGTATTAAAAAGGTATGTAGGTATGTAGGTGAATTATAATAATAAATGCCAGGAGCGTTGTTCGCGTAATGTGTTTGCTTATTGACCTGTATCCGTAATGCATTGACAGTGGCGTAGCCAGCTTTTTTTCAGGGGGAAAGCAAGGGGGGGGGCAAGATTCCCCACAGGGGGGCAGCTTCCCCCCCCCCCCCCCCTCTGGCTACGCCACTGTGCATTGATAACGAAGCATGATGTGGAAGTTTGAGAGATTTATCCAGCTGGCTTGGCGTGTTCATTTGAAAGCAAGTTTGAGCACGTTGATGGCCATTTCAACATCGTTCGGATTTTTTAGGCGGGGAGTATATAAAACAAACGTAACAGATATACTGGCATGTCTGATATTTCCTTTTCACCGATTAACATGTTCTTTTTACTTACTAGCCTGTTTTCATATTGGAATAATAATGGAGATATACAAATAAATTTAGTTCCTATCTTTGCAGCTGTTGATCAGTTTTATAGTGTTGTTAGATACGTTTAGCATTATATTTTTAATTAAAGATATATTGTATGTTAGTGTACTATAATAGCCATTTGGCTTGAGTACACAGTCATGTCGCGTGTCCCTAATATTAATGTCATTGTCCTTGAAAAAGCATATGGCGGTTATTACAGATTAACGATCATCAAACATAGAAATCGATTATTTATTAAAATTACTATATCATACAAGTTTAATCAATTAAAATGCTGACCAAATTCGTATTGGATACCAAACAAAACAAGGTTGTGAAAGGTTTTGTTTACTTACACTGTCCATGAATCAGAACATGATAAACAACAAAATAGAAACGCTGCGAGCAGGGATCGAACCTGCGCGGGGAGACCCCATTGGATTTCAAGTCCAACGCCTTAACCACTCGGCCATCACAGCTACTTACAAATAACTTTAAAAAAAAATCAATTATAGTATAGTTTCTCTGTTCTATGTATTATCGTGGGTCTTAGTGTATAGATAAAAAGAAACATTTCTTCAGAAGTTATTTTGCAGTAAATCTGTTAGCAACAGGGAACATAATACACTTGCACATTTAAAAATCTCTCTTGTTGCCACTACCCTATTTGATGGCGCTGTGGCGATGCCACGGTGACATGTTCCAAGGTTTGTCTATTAGTCGATTAACCCTCAGTATGACAAGCGATTTGCACACAGAAAGAGAAAATCATAGTTTTTCGACGAAAACAAGATTTTCGATTGAAAAACTGTTTATCGAGCGACAAACCCTGTTTCTCGATCCAAATAACAGTTTTTTTTTTTTTTTTTCAAAAATCTTGCTTTCATGATTATAGTGATCGAAATTGCTAAACCAATTTTTTTGATTCGAAACACCATATTTATCAATTCGAAAAAAGTTTAGAAAAACCTAGTTTTTCGATTTTAAAACCAGGTTTTTAAATTTTAAAAGCAAAGTTTTCTAAAAAAAATTGGTTTCTTGGCTGAGAAACTTTTTTTTTGTCGAAAAAAAATGGTTAATCGGTCGAAAAACCTGGTTTGTTTATTGGTCGATTAACCAGGTTTTCGGCGAAAAAATGTGTGCATAATACTTACCATAGACTGGTCTCTTTGGGTTTGGCCTCGAGGATAACTGCACATCAATGAAATGTGTATTTCTCATTTGGCATATATGTAGTTTGAAAAGCCCGGGCTCCGAATTGTGATTAGTTAGATCTATTAGTGTTGCAAAGTAACGTCACATGTCACACTCTATAACCTAAAGTGACGTCACATGTCACACTCTATAACCTAAAGTGACGTCACATGTCACACTCTATAACCTAGAGTGACGTCACATGTCAC
Organism: Ophioderma brevispina; assembly: GCA_023653785.1. Taxonomy (NCBI): domain Eukaryota; kingdom Metazoa; phylum Echinodermata; class Ophiuroidea; order Amphilepidida; family Ophiodermatidae; genus Ophioderma; species Ophioderma brevispina. Next base: position 58,717 of record JAMKCH010000470.1, on the reverse strand, counting down.
AATTTATAACTTAGAGTGACGTCACATGTCACACTCTATAACCTAGAGTGATGTCACATGTCACACTCTATAACCTAAAGTGACGTCACATGTCACACTCTATAACTAGAGTTACGACGAAGCTCATCCTAACCGAAACCAGCAATTTGTTCTATGCCCATTAATTCTTGTCCTCAAGTCTTTATTAAAACCTCTTTAAAGACAATATTATCATGTTTTTCATACCACCTCAGTGCAAATTTCTTTTGGGTTTGGTGCTCTATCCCTCTGAATTTTGAGTCTACAGCAAATTTTGGGAGATTTGTTTGTTTTCTTGTATGAAATTCTTTGATAGAAAACAATGAATTCATATTTCTTTTTCTAAACAGAAAAATAAAAAAAGAAGAAGAAAAAGAAACTGGTGTTTTGAACGTTGACAATATGAAATGACACGAATGGCAATATTTGCAGAGACAGAATTAAACTTGGCATGTTACCATGTTACGTGTGACATCTTGCCAATCAGAGATACAATATACTGTCTGCAATTTCCAATCACAGTGAGCCTTATACCCAGGCGGCAGACGCAACATTTCTCGGGTTAAAACCTGGCTCCGGTCGCAATTTCGTTTCTTCTTACTTCAAAATTTGTTCATATTGTTCGCAAACGATTATTCAGAAATTTGCAATTTGAAAATGTAAAAACCCTAACAATCAATGTAAATTTCTTTGAAACTTTAATTGCTATATTTTCTACTATATTCGCTGTGATCGATTTTAATTAACACCCTTTGTAATAGCAATATAACTTTTTAAATCTTAATCAATTCCAAATGGTGGTTGTTAAACGATTAAAAGTGATTTGGTGTATCGTGTTTGTAAAAATCACGTCGACTTTGCGTGCATAATATTTAATTGCGCCCGTCCATTAATCAAACCTGCTCTCATTAATGTTTCCTCGAATTAAACCCTAACGGTGGGTCCGAATTACCAAATATCGTAGAACACAATAGAAAATCATTCAATGAATAGCATAAGGAAAATTAATTGATTAATCAAATTGATAACATTTCCCATCAAGACAACACCAGAAAAACAGCAATTAGGACAATATATAAAAAGTACAAGCCCATATTTCACGTCGACAACAGATGCTACATAAGGGCCGACTCTTTTCCCACCGTACGGTGTCCAATAACGGTCCGCATTTTCAAAATAGATTTGGTATAATAGCCTTTTCATTATGTGAACATGGATGTGCTTTTATAAAAAGTTGGCAACCCGTTGTCTTCTAAAAGTCGCCGAGCTACGGGTTATTTATAAGCTAACTATACAAACCTTTTACGGCTTGAGGTTGTTGTTTTGAATGGCTACAATAGCATGTTACCGCTATGTGTGACCCACTTCTATGTTATCTGTAACTATTAAGATATTCTCATGGGATTCTTAAATGCATACATTGTTTCGTGTTTTATCTCTCTCTTTTTCTTTCTTTTCTTTATAATATTGATGCCATTAATCGAGGAAGTTTGTAAATAGGCCGTGCAAGAGATGTGATGGAATATGAGATAAACGTTGTAGTAATTGTGTAAGTATTTAATGGCTAGATAGATAGGGATCGGAAAAGTTACCATTGCGTGACTGATTTTGTTGTTAATGGTTTTAACTTTGGCAGCACGCAGTAGAATTGAAGTTGGTAAAATGGTATGTGATTATTATTATTATTATTATTATTATTATTATTATTATTATTATTAAATTCTTATTTCTTATTTACTTTCCCACATTTTTACCTACTCATATGGGAAGAGCATGGCCTAGCGGTTTAGGGTGCTTGCCTGTGGCGCAAATTTACCAAAAGTTCCCGGGTTCGAATCCCGGTGGGGTCACTTGCTGGGATTTAATTCGGGTACTATCAATTCTGGATTTGATCTGTATACCAGCTATTGATTAAATAAAGAATACCGCTCTCCTCCATGGTTCACTTGGAATTGGGCAAATGGATCATGAAAGCATCCCGTCCTTTGGAGGGGACGTTAAGCCGTCGGTTCCCGTGTACAGAGAGTCACAACTGTACATGTACATCGCAGTCAGTGTCGAATAAGAGTAGGGTGAAAATCCCTGACTGGTCCCAATCCGCCCCAGCCTTAAATCGGGCCATGTTAAGAACGTCCGTATCATGGATACACATGGCCCTTACTCAGTTGAATAAATCCTGACACCCACCACAAGGCCACTTACCAAATTGACTTGGATACGTAAGAAGAAGAAGACCCCATGATCGATGCTCTAATTCTGACGTAACTAACCATTCATACAGTGATGTGCTCTTGTTTTTAGTTTTGCTGTTGTTGATTTTCTGGCTTGCTTTTATTTCGAAGAACATTCAGAGTAAGCTACCCTTCTTTTTCAAAACCTTCTAACCAATCAGCGTGGTAGCTTTGCGGTGGGCGTTTACACCAAAGGTCATGGCTTTTGAGATGGCTTCCCAAATAACTCGCAATCACACTGCAAATTTGACCAGAACGCGTTCATCGGCGTTTGTAACTGATTTTGAACACCCGCAGAAATGGTTTTATGTGTTCCATCATTTAATCTAATGTCTACAAAAACATCCAATACCGACAATGATAACGCTTCTAAAAGGCGTTTATGTTTAAAATCAGAACAATTGAAACATTCTGGCAAGTGTTCTTTGAATACCTTTAGAACACATTTCAACAACAACACGCCCGGACGCGTCGAATATTCTGCAAAATTTAGAGTGTGTTTGAAGCTTTCTCAAAAAGCCACTTCTAAAGACTAGGCTTGTTTGGACTCCGTTAAAACATTTTGATGCCAATTTTGAAAATGGTAATACAAATTAGTAAGTTTGAGTTTAACGAACTCTGAGCAAATTTTTAGTCCTCTGCATGTAGGGGACCCCGAGGGGTTACTCAGTTTTATTGGGGATTGTCAATTTGTCAGTCAGTTTATGGGAATCGGAAGAAAACATTTCAATATGTTGAATGTTTATACACATTAGTAAATCTCTCATGCATGAATTCTATTAACTTAAGTGAAGAGTATTTCAGAGTGTGACAATGTAACATTAATCAATAGTACGTGATTTCTAGAGAAATGATTATTACAAAAACTAGTTTTTGACTTTTTATTTAAAACGAAGGTGTATGACTCAAAGAGTGGTACCCTATAAGTCCTAAAAGACAAAATTTGACAAAGAGCTGGATGACAAAAATCGACTTTTACCTGTGTGGATCAAGGATGCCCGCTTTTAATTATAAAAATCGCGATTTCAAGACATTTCTAGATAATTTAAAGCTAATGGAGGATTTTTTTATTAATCTTTCCCTTTTTGTTCTGACGGTTTCCGCTATATAGGAACATGATGGACGCCTTTCGCCCATAGACGTAATCTACATGGGGCCCGTTCCCGAAACTCAGTCGTAAATCTATATACGTGCATAGTATGTCATACTTGAGTGGACCAATTGACCCAAAGCACTGTGTAAGTGGTATAAAAGGTCTCTCGTGTAGGACATACGCATGAGTTAGTAGGCCTATAAACACGAGGGTTACGCATATTAAGTTTGGGAAACGGACCCCTGGCTTGTTGGTTATAGAGCTAGAGAGCCGTGCTAGTAATTAAAAGGTTGCCGGTTCGAGTACGGCCAAGCGCAGGGCAGGCGGCGCAGGTTTTTTAACACTAACGAAAGATTAACAACAATTCATCCTTGTCTACTTGGAGAACTAAGTAGTTAAAATTTCACTTGGATGGATTTTTTAAAACACATATTCAACCGTACCAAAATCTCAACACACAGAAAAAACGAGGGTGATGTGTCAGTGTCACTGCAAATGTGGTATACCGTTGCCTAAATGGAAGTTTTGTTACATTTTGCTTGGGTTTGGAATTGTCTACTTTTTTATGTTGAGTTTGCAATATATTAAACTGCTTATATCAAACACAATTATTATGATAATTTGATAAATTTTCATAAAATTTAAAAGATAAGTGGTTTTTTTTTCTGCCGCTTTAATTAACGTGATTATCCATGTAAGGTGTGTATGCATTGGTGTTTTGTACCATAACCTTACATTAGCACGACTAATGACTAACATATTGACGGGAGTTTCAATTTTCAGAAGACGCGCATACTGTCTATTCATATGCATAGCTATATAAAAAAAGGAAAAACAGAAACCGTGTACATGCAAAACAGAAAGAGCTCGTCTAACTCTCTGAGGGCGAAGGAGAATCTTAACATGAATTAAAATAAAGATGAGAAAGAGCAAAATGTAAATTTACTTTAAATGAAACACTTTTCGATTGTTTGAAATCCTTTTTTTTTTCAAAAAATAAACGTTTTTCATCAAAATATGTTTTGTTTTCTTATTTTACAAAGAAAGCGTACCTACAGGGCTTGGTACACGCTCGATAACTGGCAAAATGAGAGGGCTTTGTTTGAAAGGATGAGGTAACGATTTTTGAAAACCTTTCAATGTTACTAAATGATAGCAGGCGTATTGTCATCCATGTTCAGCCTCAGGCCTGTAACAGGGATTCTGGGTGAATGTTATGAAAAGAGGACTTTTCGAAGTGGGAAATACCGCCCCTCCACCTCTTTTGGCGTCGCTACACTGTAAAATATGTTCATTGAAACGGGAACAGCCCTTTCTGTTGAGTACAATCTAAGTCAAACTAGGATAAAAGTTATGCAAAGTTGAGTACATTTTACTCAACAATGTTTAAGGTTTACTCAACTTTGACTAATATTTTACTCAACAGAAAGGGGTGGTCCCTTTTTAATCAACATTATTTTAGAGCCTATTTTACAGTAAAACCCGGTAACGGGTAGAACAAGTACTTTCCTAAGTACAAGAAAGAACTTGGTTTAATGAATTAGTTTGAATCTCTTCATGAGTGACCAGGATGAAATAAAATAGTCTGAAATAAATCAAATTTCAGAGAACGTCGGAGATTCTTAGAAAACTCCGCAACACCCTTCCAAAACACATTTTATTTTCACTATACAATACATTAATACTACCGTACATATCATAACATAGCTTGGGCAAATGCAGACATTTTGATAACAACTATTGCCCATGGACTTTTCCGAATTAACACCAGAATACATCACAGCAAAACCCTCACTAAACCTCATTAAATACTCAGTAAAATACACCAGTCCCAAAATGTAAACGCACTTAGTCGTCTTCTTATCGTATCCAAACATGTTTGGAACCTGTGCACAGGTTCTCATGTGGGCACAATGCCTGAATTCCGCAATTTCCTTAAATGTCTGTGCATTGTTGCTCCAACAGCGGGCCTACCAAGAGATGTTCCATTGTCTGTGGTGCTGTTCCACAACCACAGGTAGTGTCCTGATCTGCTTCCAGCCCCATTTCTGCAAGGAAACCTTAGATCAGCCGGTTCTGGTTCTCAATCATGTCAATCTGTTCAGACATCGCCATTCCAACCATGAGGAGTCAGCTCCAGGTGGAAGATGCTCACCAAGTTCAATACCAATAGATGTTACTTGGTTGATAGCAAGTCTTTCTTTCCACTCTTAAACTTCTTAGAGACTGTTTCAAGGTGTTGGACTTTGTTTAAGAAATTGACATGGATTTAAAACTTATTTAAGTATTTGTCATAAAACTTTTATCTTTTTAATTTCTAGTGATCACTCGATAACTGCAATACGTTCTTATCCTTATCATCCGTCATTTCTTGACTGACTTACCGTGGTCAAAATGTTCTCTTACCATAATCTTATTAAAACAATCATTATAACAATTGTCAATGTCCTCGTCTTTTCTCGTCCTCTTTTTTTCTGTCTTGTCCCGTCTTATCGAGTAATAAAAATATTATATAATCGCAAATTATGTAAATGTTAAGGTTGGATCATGCTCAAAGTCCATCTGACTTATGACCTCCCATGCGTTTTCATTTATATCTTTATCATACATTCTTCTAAAAAACTCATGTCTGTAATATATTGTATTGTAATGCATTGAATGAATAAAAATGCTAATAAAACTTCTTTGAATTGAATTGACCAGTGTCGTGAAAGACAGTGTCCCTGAGAAAACGCTATTCCAATATGAAATGGCCAGGAAATAGCGTCATGTAGGTGTCAACGCTCATCATATACCTGTTCCATTGGTTCACGCGTCAAGTTAGGATCATTTTCGTGAGATTATGCAATTTTATAATGGACAAGCAGACATTTTAATTATCCTGCTCCTCAATGTAGTTTAGATGAATTCCAGCTTGTCAGTGATGAAGATTTGTATAACATTATTATGAAATGTCCTTCTAAAAGTTGTTCTCTTGACCCAATGCCCACTTGGCTGGTCAAACAACATGTTCAAATTTTGTTACCCCTCCTCAGAAATATTGTTAACACTTCTCTCAGTTCAGGCTTCTTTCCTGCAGGACTCCGTCAAGCCATCATAACACCCATTCTGAAAAAGACCTCTCTTGACAAACATCAACTGTCTAATTACAGACCCGTCTCTAACCTACCATTCATTGGCAAAGTTATTGAGAAGGTTGTTTCGGCTCAGGTCTCCGATTATATTGAGAGAAACAACCTTGCCGATCCTTTCCAGTCTGCTTATAGACATGGCCGCAGCACTGAGACCGCTCTGTTGACGGTTCATAATGACATCATGAAGGCCATCGATGATCAGCATGCAATTTTTCTTTTGATGCTTGATCTATCGGCGGCCTTCGATACCGTTGACCACAGGATTCTTCTTGAACGTCTGTCTGAAGACTTTGGAATAATTGGCAATGTCAATGCTTGGTTCAAATCTTACCTTTCTAATAGATCTTGTAGGGTTAATGTGAATGGAAGCATCTCTGACATAAAACAACTCCTATATGGTGTTCCTCAGGGCTCCGTAATAGGACCCCAGGCTTTCACGTACTATACTCGTATCGTTGGTTTTATCATTGAACATCACAATCTTAATTATCATGTTTATGCTGACGATGTCCAGATTTACGTAAGATTTGATCCAAAATGTTGATGGTGATGCAGTTTGTGCACTCTACAGATTGGCAAAGTGTGTGGATGACCTTCAGTCATGGATGTTGAGCAATAGATTAAAATTGAATCAGTCAAAAACTGAGTTCTTTATTGCTTGTTCTAGGCATCATTTTGAGTCCCTGAAACATCATACTCTTTTACTTGGGGACCAAGAAATATCTAATACTTACTCGATCATCCGTAACCTTGGTGTTACATTTGATAGCTCCATGACCATGGGTAATCACATCACTGCTTTGTCACGTTCCATCCACTGGATGTTGCACAATCTCAATCGTATTCGTAAACACCTTGATACTGAGACATGTCATAACATTGGTTGCACTCTTATATTGTCTAGATTGGATTATTGCAATTCACTCGTGTATGGTATTGATAAGAAACAACTTCATCGCCTTCAGGTCCTTCAAAACAGGTGTGTGCGTCTGATTTTGAGACAACCTACGCGCGCTCATGCCTCTCCAATACTCCATTCCCTTCATTGGTTGCCTATTGCCCAGAGGATTGAATACAAACTTCTCCTCATCACGTTTAAAGCTTTTCATCTGAATTCCTCTCAGTATCTTGCTTCTTATTTTCATTTATATAAGACCACTTATGCACTTCGCTCCAGCTCTACCATCAAATTTCAAGTGCCTCGCTCCAATAAACAACGTGGCGATCGTGCCCTGTCAGTTGCAGGTCCTTATTTGTGGAACGAATTGCCTGTTAACATCCGTGGTCTTGATCACATTTCTGCTTTTATTTGAAGTCTCATCTGAATCCCAAACTGTAGTTTTCCCCTTCCTTCTTCTTTCTCTATAGTGCCTTGCCTACTTTAGTAAAAGGCGCTTTATAAATCTCATTATTATTATTATTATTATTTCACGTTTCCAGCACTGCCGTTGAATTGGGATCGGGATACCCAAATCTCATTAAAAAATCCCTTCTTTTTTGTCGCATACACACGTTTGAGCAATATCGTTTACAGGTATAGATTACCAACACAACTGTGCATAAATCTCATAAATTTGAAAATTGGAGGCGCTCTTAAAAATGTGACGAAGACAATGGACATGGTGACTAAGAGGTAGAGAAAGTCGAAATAGTAAGTTCAGTGTATTTCCATCTCTCACAAAATAACCTCTCAAGGCAGCAAGTGCCCAACTAGATCACTCGCCCCTTTTGAATGAAGACGTCGTTGAACTAAACGGATTGGAAACTCATGGGTGTGCTCCAATCCGCTTTGTTAAAGCCACTATCAGTGATTTATCCGAATGAGTAAAAATACCTGAAATTTTCAGGAATAGCTTAAAAGTAAAGGGTAAGTCTGTAGAAATCTCGTAAGTTACTTCTTTCAACCACACGATTGACAGAAAAGGAAGAAAACGGCAGTGTTCAAAGATACGAATCTCCATTCAATTACGTGTTGTAGTAAGTGTCCGAACGGACACTAATGACAAAAATGTCCGATTTTGTCCTTATTAGGTTGCTTCTGGTCCTATCATTTACAGGGTATGTTAGGACACCTATACTTGTTACATACAAGCAAAAATCTGATTTTTGATGATTTTTTCGATTTTCTGATTTAGCAAATCACTGATAGTGCCTTTAAGTACCTCATGCAAGGATGCTCCTGAATACATAGCCCAAGAAGAGGACTGAGACCCAAGATCATGGGCACAAACTCTGGAATATGCAATATCAAAGTCATATTTTTTCAAGGTGTTAAATATAGCAGAAATTATCTAACATGCTACTGTACTTTGGTTGTGGGACCATAAGGATATGTTACAAACAATTGATTTGTTTTTCCCCGTAACTCTCAGCTTTATGTTATATAGGAGGAGCGCTATCGCAGGGGCAAACTGCTCTCTGAATCACCCAAATCTGGCAAAAAATGGTGTGTGTGCGGTTAAGTTATACTAGTAGTTGTTGTTTGTTTTTTGGAAAAAACTGCTCTAGGAAGAATACTGCATGGCCACTCCTGGGATAATCTAACATTGAGGTCGTAAATAGGAAAGGCAAGGATACAGCAGAACACCTCCGTCCACAGGCCAATGCACTAAGAAGGTCGTTCCAGTTAGGTTAACCACATACTCCCTTGGCTAATTATTCAAAAGCCAAGAGGCCAGGAATGTCGGTCTAGCGGTGAAGGTCAGTTTCTGCGAAATAGGCTCTGGATGGAGAGTGTTAAGTAAACATACCCCAAAACCCCACCCGTAAAGTTTCGCACCGATATTTCAATCCGTTTGAGTGAGGGCTTTAAAAACTTGATTTTTAAGTCCCATAGAGTACTGTGTTAAAATTAAATTGGTCGACCAAAAGGGTCACGTTTTCGTTAATAACTTCCCAACCAAAACATCTTTTAGCCCTAAGTTTTTCACAGGGTAAATGAGAAAAATAGTAGCTTTCTTATGATACCAAATTTTTGACACTCCTGGTTAAAATTTGGGTCCCCTGGGACACGAGGCTATTGCGATCGCGGCATAGACCTTAACTAGGTAGAGGTAGAGCGTTGGGTCTTGTATTATACCGAGGTCCCCGGTTCGAATCCTGGCCGGGGCAGGTGTGCCCTTGAATTTCTTCAGGGGTATATGCTGCGTCGGGATGCTGTGTTGGTATATCTGGATTATGTTCAAAATGATGCGCTATTTCCTTTCTCCTCTGTATAACTCGATAACATTGAAAGAGATGAGAAACAGTCACCCCGTTCCTAAAGTCGTGGTGAAACTGTCCCTTTGGCTCACCTGTAGGCTTGAACTGTTATCAGAGAAGTCCATCTCGGAATTTTCCCAACAGAAAATCACCAACATCCTCTAATGAGTTTAAGATGTTGTGGTATATCCTTTGGCATGTTTGTAGTATAGAATCGTTAAGTTCTTCTGGATGACATCTCCTTGCCTTTGTGCGATCGAGGAAGCCGACTGAGAACGCCCCGCCTCTTCAAAAAAATACGCTGAAAGTTGCGACAGTCAAACAGAGAGCCTGAATTGTCTGCCACAGGACCTTAAACGCGCCGGCCGAGGGACTGCGAACCAGGTTCTCGAGTAGCGGGAGCAGGACCGTTTCCGCCACTAGCAGATCTAGAAGGCGTAGGAAACATGATGTCGGGGCTAAAAAGGGCCGCAACAGAATTAGGCACTGGCTGTCGAGACCACCTTGCTCTAAAAGACCCTCCGGGAATCATAGCAATGGTGAAATGCCAAAATTTTACTCAGGCCTACCATCCACCATAGCACGTGTGGATCGCTGCTCCATGCGTAGTATACGGGGAGTGGTGGTCCATGCAGACACAAACAGGTTAGACATGAGGTCTTGTCTTTATGATAAAAAATTGGTTCCAAAAACAGTAGTAATTCGGGGAGAAAACCCCCTCCCCCCTTCTAGACAGAGCGCGTCTGCCAGTGGCTCCGTAAGGGGGGGGTGGTGGTAGGGCACCATACATTTTAAGGCCGGGGTAAGCATAATATTAAAATTTGTTAGATAGTAAAATGGCTAGGTACATCACTAATTTTTCTGGGGGGCAGAGGGGCGGCAAGATCCCCAACAGGGGGGCAGCTCCCTCCCCCCGTAACCCCCTCTGGGTCGCCACTGGCGTCTGATAAAAACCATGAGCATTATTCCCTCTTCTACACCACTGAAGCAACTTTCAGAGTCTTTTGAGTATACTGAAGCTTTTTATCCCCCTTTGTTAAGTTACCACAATCTTATTGTCGCAACGAGCTATCAGAAACTCCGCAGAACTAAGAACGCGGCCCACAGTTTGAGGACATTAATGTGTCTTCTCAGTTGAGTCTGGGACCAACATCCCGACGCCTGTGCCGAGCAGGTGGGTTCCCCCAACCCTTCTTCGAGGCATTAGTTGTCAAGACTTAACTAGGAAGCGGGCCACTGGGTTCGGGAACAACATTCCCTCCTCAAATGAGTAGAGAGATTCCACCATTTTGAGGCTATATAGGCGAATCTTTTGAGATGACAACATGGGACGATGATGGCTGAGCCAGTCAGTTAGTAGTTTGTGAATCGGGGGACTCTCATCGTTACCTTGTGTGCGTAGATCACCATATCTGAGATCCTGCGCTCTGTGGGCATGGTGGGGGAGACCTTCTGAGCAAAAAAATCTATCATCGCTCGGAAAAAAAATTGAGGATGGCTGGGACCTTCTCAGTACGACTTCTGATAGTTTATGAGGAAAAACCAGTGATCGAGGTGTAAGACTGCCAAGGGCAAGGGTTAGAAATTAAAATCACTGGCAACTTCCACTCAAGAATGTGTATATCACTTAGGTGGAAGTTAAACATATGCGCTTACACCTGAATATGGTAAGGATTGGCTGGTTATGATGCAGGAGATTGTGACTGAATGGGCGATATTTCACAATTGTCGCGATTATCTTTCACCTAAAGTAACTTAATAAATGACACCAATAGGTTGACACCACTTTCGTGGTCAGACCAGATGATAACCGGGTTACAGTTTCATTGAAAAACAGCCAAGTGGCGAGACTTTTGTTTAAACATCAGGGCGGTTTCCGTCATAATTGCCTGTGTTCACTAGCTTAGCAATGGTCAGTTCCCGTCCTAAAAACCAATGAAACACTGAAAAGCGAATCTGGCTACTTCTAGCCAGGTTCCCAGGTAGAGGGTAAATTGCTGCAATTGCCCGCCATTGTGAAAATAACAGCCCATTTTAATCAGCCAGACATCCAAACTGTAAAGCATAGCCCTATGAACATAAGTAATTTAATGCAGGAACTTAGCATTTTCAACTATTAATTACATGGATCGTATAATATGCCGCCATTATGAAAAAGCGGCCATTTTGAATTGGCCACCCCCATATACCAGAATGTTCAGCATGTTCATAATGTACATTTACAAATGTACACGAGCATGTAAAATGTACAATAGATTATGCCGAATTCAACGATTTTAATAAAAAGTGCACAATTCTTCCACGGTTCTGCGCACTATTAGTTTATGTCTTCAACTTGCTGCCCTTGGTTTGACAATTGAGGGCCCGTCTTAATGTGTTGCAAGCACGATTTACGTTAGGCTCATTACCTTTAGTTGTGTCTTCAACTTGCTGTCATTGGTTTGCAATACATGTGAGTGCCCGTCTACATGGTTGCAACTACACGTCTTAGGCTCATTACATTAGTTTCTGTATTCAACTTGTACCTTGGTTTGCAAATACATTGTGAGTGCCCTGTCTACATGTGTTGCAAACTGAACGTTACGTTAGGCTCATTACTTTTAGTTTCTTGGTATATGTGAGTGCCCTATCTTGCATGTGTTGCACTGCATGTACGTTAGGCTAATTACCTTAATTCTGTCTCAACTGCGTCCTGGTAGTAGTATAGTATAGAGGGTAGTAGTAGTAGTAGTAGTAGTAGTAGTAGTCAGTAGTAGTAGTAGTGTAGTAGAGTAGTAGTAGTAGTAGTAGCAAGTAGCAAGTAGCTAGAAGCAGTAAGCAGCAAGAGCAGCAGCAGCAAGCAGCAGCAGCAGTCAGGCCCGTCGCCCTGGGGGGTGGGGGGTGGAACACCCCCCCCCCCCAGCGAATCTCAAAAAGAGAAAAAGAAAAAGGGAAAAGAGAGAGAAGGAAAGGCGAAAGAGAAAAGAAAGAGGAGGAAAGAGAAGAGCAAAGAAAGAGAGAAAGGGGAGAGTAGAATGAAACAAAAGGAGGGACGACTTCAGAACGCATGAGATTGAAACTCAGACTTAAATAAATCCAATTATCCAAATATTTGGCTTTCCACTCAAGGACCAATATTTGTTCCAAGCCTAACCAACGGTAATCATGAATGTTAAAGTGCCAACAGTACTTGTGATCAAAATATGTAACAATAAATTTGAGAAAACACGAGGGTAGCCATGTGCATTCCCAAGTTGAGTCTACAGTAGGGCCTATAGGGTAAGGGGGATTTTCAGTGGGGAGCTTGAAGTGGTCAGAAAAAATTGGTAGGGATCGATTCCCTAGCCCGTAGCACCATAAAACTATAGGTCTACTGCTGTCATTTGAATTAATTACTATACTTAACCCTTAAAAAATACCCTTCTTAAAGCTAAAATCCAAGAGATTTCGGGGGCTCCGCCCCCTGGACTCCCCCCGGCAGGGCTCTTGCTAAGGCACCGCATCCGTTAAAACATTAGGCGCTAGCTAAATGTCATGTGTAGAGTTCACCTTCGGAGGTACAAGCTTATACTGCCCGAATCAGTGAGCAAAGTTAGAACCAGTCTTTTCTTTGACTTGGTTTACCCATTTACCCCTCAAAAAAAGTGGTAATCTTGAAGGTTCGTGAATAGCTGAAACCAAGAGCTTCCGGGGGCTTAGCCCCTGGACCCCCAGAAGAGCTCTGCTCCTGCACCACAACCATTAAAGACATTGGCGCTCTCTATATTGCAATTCTCTTTGGCAGTACAAGTTTATACAGATATACTACCTCTCCCCCAGTGAGCAAAGTTAAAAACCATGCTTTATCGTGTCTTTACTTTGAATTGGTTGCATTTATCCCTCAAAACAGTGGTCATTTGAAGGTTCTGATAGTTATATCCAGAGCTTCCGGGGGCTCCGCCCCGGACCCCGCAGGGGCTTGCCCATGCACCCCGCCGGGGCCCTAAATTTAAGAAGCCCTGTACACAACCGTCAGGGCTTTCGTTGCTCCATGTTTGTGTCAGGCACTTGCGGAGTGCAGGTTCGAACGTCAAGAAAAAATGGTCTGTAAGAGGCATCGAGATCTACTTAGGAAATTCCAACGGTTTATAAGTGGGCTCCGAACCGGCGCGTTTAGTTGTATGTTTTATTCGCTTCATACGCTTCCCAGGACTCTTTCTGCAGCAAGAAACATTTCTTCAATTTTACAAACCCCCTGGCAAAATGTCTAGCGACGGCCATGGTGCGTAGCAGCAGTAGCAGTAGCAGCAGAAGCAGAGTAGTAGTTTACAAAATACGACATGGTTTAAGGGAAAATCGGGCCACACTATTTCACGAGGAAATGCTTACAGGGTCTCTCACCCGAACCGAGAGTGAGGAGTGATAGGCCCATAGCCAGTACAAGGGAAATAGGTGCCCTATTTCCAGATATAAACCATTGTAGTATTGTTTTATTACACCTCACTGTGACTCTGGAGAAGAGGTTGTAAGTTGTAAGGGAAACTAGTCCAATCTTTCCTAGGGGAACAACAGGCGCGTAATAGGAAGGAATCAGCCAATGAACTAAGCATTGAAATAGTCCAATCTATTTCCCTAGGGAAAAAAAAACTCACGTGTAGGAATCGCCAATGAAATAGGCACTGATTTTGTTCATGAATATTAGTTATCCACTGTTGTTCAGCAATACGGAAAAAATAACCCTATTGGAAAACCATTTATTGATCAAAAGAGGCCATATTGACTGTACTCTCCTCAGATGGGGGCTGGACCAGAACTATCTCTTCCACAATGCACAAGATCATACATCCTATGATTTTAATATATGCAAAGTAAGGACCGATACTAGGTTGTAACATTGCGCAATTACAGGCTCATATCCAGTGAGTAATGAAAACTTACTTTAATACGGGAAAATCGAATTAGAACACCGCCAATCAGTATTCCCCATTCATGTCTACTAAATGGAAAAATAAATGGATATCATCCAATTTCATCTTCTGTTTTGTCCCACCGAGCACGATTTGCCGGTGTGAAAGTTAATCATAGTCCGGCAGGTATCATAGTCCCCGGCTCCATAACGGCAACGGAATAAAGTCGTGAACTAATGGTTTGCTGAAGAGTCACTGAATCGATGCCCTATTGTTTCACCATTGTTCCCGGACGGTGAGCCCGGAGGCTATATCTTCTGCCACACTGGTCTGTCATCGTGCGATTGATTAAGTAATCTCAGACGTCACATGTTGGAGGGTTCCACGCCCAAATAGCCGGGTCGTCGCCCCTTTTAGCTGACATGATGTGTGCTCGAGACATACATCAGGATCCATCTGACATCTCCAACTTAATGACTGACAGGACATTTGGCACTACATGGAGAACAGCATCTCGGCTTGGCCGCTAGAGATGATTATTATTATTATTTTAATTAAAATTAGGCCCTTATTATCATTTTCTTATTCTTTTTATTATTTACTATTCCCCCCATTTTAATCTACTCATATTTACTATTATCGATGCCTTGTTGCATTATAATCTGCAATCTGTAAGTGTATATACACCACATGGCCAGAAAGTATGGCAACATTCAGAAAACGAAATTCATAATCACCAATTGATTTCAAATTATATCATGGAATTCTTGGACCACTCAACGTATTTAAATTCAAAGTTTGTGTTTTTCCATACAGATGCTATTCCCCAAAATCCAAGAGAGTAAAAAAACGGTGATTTGATTTTCACGTCCTAAATATGGCGATAAAAGGACAGCAAACGATCACTTGTCGATTTCACTCCAGAAGGAATCAGACACAGCACAAAAATATGGCTTCAAAACAGCACGTAATGGATTGTACGGTTCATTAGGGTTTACTTAAATTTATGGGGAAAATCAGGTGGTGTGTGTGGACCGAAATCGAGATAAAGTCTGGAAACAGTGGGTTTCGAAATATTCGAGAAATCCGAAACACTTGAATGCAATTCTAATATACCTCACGTGTTTTACGTAAATCATGTGTAAATTACGCATTCACCTTAATGACAACAGCACATGGTCACGGTGCCATTTAAAAAAAACAAAAAAGTTGTGTTTCAGGTTATCACGTAAACCTCTTTCTCTCTTTCTTGCCATTAAATTTCCACAAGTCAATGGTAGTAAACGTGCTCTCCCCCTCTTTTATTGACATTATCTCATTTCCCTGTCCATACAACCACACCCCAAATTTTTGCGCCTAAACTTAGAATAGACCCTTGAAAACTCGTAAAGTTCATTTAGCGACTATTTGGCAGCCATTTTGGGACGTTCCCTCTGCCTGTATTTCCCTTCAGGAGTACAATGGGCAAGTTATCATAGCCCTCTTCTTCTTTTAACCGCCATATAATGGATAATGAAGAATCAAAATTAAATTTGGTCGCACGACTTGATTCTGCAGGGAAACATCATCTGTTTGAAAACCCCACGTTGACATAATTCGTAATGTGGTAGTCAAGAACGCCGATACAATTTTAAACATTTGTGAATATAAATTGGTTTTTCTGGATATTGCATACTTTGGCCAGGTGTGCTTATTTTTGTGTGTGTACATGTAAGAGTATACTCTTAAATTGAGTAATTTTATCGGGCCCCCCTTTCTCTACAGCCCTACGGGGTGGTCTATGGTGGTATTAGCCCATATATAGTTTGCTTTTGTAGTGTATGTATCTTTGTCATTTGTGCGGAAAAAATAAATTGAACATACAATGAATATATTATGAGCGATATTTACACACGTCCCATTAGGACTTTGAGAAGACTGCCGAAAGCAGTGAAAACCAAACAGAATAGGTTTCTTAACGATTTCTATAACGCAAATATTCAACAACATACAAATGCAGTTGCCATATGCAATGTTCTAGTCATATCAATTATAAGGTGTACTATTATTATACATGTTTCTAGTCCATGTCGAAACCTCAAATTAACATATGAAAGGTTTCTAGCCAAACCACACTGCAAATTAACATAGGAAACTTTTCTAGTCACACCAAATCTAAAATTAACATATGAAAGGTTTCTAGTCATATAAAATCTAAAATTAACATTATGAAAAGTTTCTAATCATACCAAATCTCAATTAACAAATGAAAAGTTTTTAATCATACCAAATCTCAAAATTACCAAATAAAAGTTTCTAATCATATCATATTAACATATGAAAAGTTTCCAGTCATACTAAATCTAAAATTGCATGTGAACAGTTTCTACTCATACCAAATCTCAAATTAACATGAAAAGATTCTAATCATACCAAATCTCAATTATGAAAAGTTTCTAATCATACCAAATCTCAAATTAATATTATTTTTATTAAAAGTTTCTTTAAACATATCTCAATTATTGGAAAAAAAATAAAAAAAATAAAAAAAATAAAAAATTCAAATTAACAAAGTTTCTAAGCATACGAAATCACAAATTAACATATGAAAGGTTTCTACTCATACCAAATCTCAAATTAACATTATGAAAAGTTTCTAATCATACCAAATCTCAAATTAACAAATGAAAAGTTTTTAATCATACCAAATTTCAAATAAAATAAATGAAAGGTTTCTAATTATATCAAATTAACATATGAAAAGCTTATAATCATACTAAATCTCAGATTGTCTGTCTGTCTGGATAGATGGAGGGATGGATGGGTTCGTAGATGGATGGATGGGTGGGTGGGTTCGTGGATGGATGATGGATGGATGGGTGATGGATGGGTGGATGAATGAATGAAAGAATGGATGATTGGATGGATGGGTGGGTGGGCGGGTGAGCGGGTGGATGGATGGATGATGTATGAATGGATAGGTGATGGATGGATACATGGATGGATGGATGATGTATGGATGGGTGATGGATGGATAAATGGATGGGTGAATGGATGGATGGATGGATGGATGGGTGAATGGATGGATGGATGATGTATGGATGGGTGATGGATGGGGTTTTTTTTTTTTTTTTTTTTTTTTGTGATGGGTGGGTGTGGGTGGATGAATGTTGATGGATGCGTGTGGATCGATGGGCGGATGAAAGGATGGATATGCAGATATATGATCAGATACACAAATGAACACATTAATTTTATTCATAAGTTTTCATACCAGCTGTGAACTAGTAATTAAAGTTAAAAGTCGACCAAATCATTAATCATCTGCAATGCATCTTTTGTTTATTATCTAGATAATAATAGCTCTACCTAAAGATTCATTAATTCATATATATATCGTACACATGATTTTTTTAAACACAGATCATTAAAACGTTCAGATTTTATCAACAAAGAATGTTTCTAACATATAACATACGTTGCATCACGCCTGACAGAATTATTTACTCCCTATCATTTTTCGACCTATTAATTAAAAATCCATACGAAATTACCACAGCCGATCTGTTTACAGCTTACAAATAAAAAAATAGTCAAAGCATTAAATTAGGGTATGGAGAGTTGAATCGCAGAAATTCATTGACCTTATTTTAACCACACTGTAAACATTGCATCTTAGAAACAATGTCTTGAGTTGAGACACGTCTTCATCAATGGAAAATATAAGAAATGTAATCTAGTGTGCTTGCCTGGAGACACACTGTAAGACATGGTGAAGCCGGCTATGTGATGCACAAGACACGTCGAATCTATATGCAAGACATTTCACACAGAGACATGTCCCCGTGCAAGACATGTCTAAAATGTAAGGCGTGTACATTGAAGTCAGTTTTAAGACATGTCTTAGACACGTCTTGATTTTGATATGACTTGTTAGAAGACTTGTCTTAAATTATTAAACATGTCTTGATGCCCGGGGGCCACTTGTATTCAAAGGTGGATATGATGCGTGAACAAGAAAGCGCGTAAAAAGGGTCCCTTATTTTCCAACAGGCAATGTACGCGCCGACATTGATTAGGTTGTCAAAAACAGCAAAATATGGAAAAAAAGTGTATGTTTTTTTCTTAACCGTGAAATTGTGATGTACGTATTTAAGGTATGTAATACATTAAGCAGAGATCAAAATCATCAAAAATACTGTGAATCGGAAGTAAATAAAAGTATTTAAAGCAAGATAATAAAGGGTATATTAACGACACAATGCATTGCTTACTTGTTTAGGGTAACAAAAACAGACAAAATACTTGTTTAGGGTATTTTAGTCGGTGGAAATACGTATTTAGGGTGCATTTGTAAGTCCATGTTCACGCATCATATCCACCTTTGAATACAAGTGCCCCCGGGTCTTCATGTCTTGGATCGTGTTTTCAGGCGAGATACATGATTATATTTGTTTTAATTTTCTATTATTGAAGATAGGTCTATTTGTAAGGCATGTATCCTAAGGCATGTCAAGATACGATTTTAAGTGTGTATAATGAATTTTATTCAATCCGATCGAAACAGACTTATTTAGTTTATTGTGCATTTAATTTGCCATGAGATCCGAGTGCCGTTCTCTGACAATATAACATCTGCAGTGGTTAATGCTCGGTATAGTTTGGGTCAATTTTATTAAAAACTACAATGCATTTCTGACTACTGGCCTCTGAACTTTGTCTAATGGATGAACATAAAATAAAAAATCATATTTGTATTCAATTATAATGAAAATAGTAATTTCTATAACGTGCAACATACCCGCCCTATATAAATGGTGCACAGCCGAGGCGTCACTGTGGAGCCCCTATGGCAGCTGTAGTACATCGGTAAGACGGGGATATAATTATAGCGTCGTATTGCAAATGTAGAAGCAAACAAGAGACCTCGAATAAGAAAATCTGCGAATGAATCAGTAGTAATCAAATTCAAATATTGCACTGGCTTGTCTTGGATTCGAACCAGGGATCCGCCCTTGATACCATATTAACTCAAAATGTATATACTAACTCTGCTTAGGTCCACTCAAGCGCACTGGTAAAAAGCGAGTGTCGTGATAATTACCAACTTTTACTCATATCATATTTTTTCTTACAGATTATATAATTCAAAGATTTATTTGAAGCAAAACGGGGGAGAACATTCACGTGCATTGTATGTATTTTCTATCTTGTGTTTTATTGCCTCCTGCAGTATTGAATCGATACTTTTTGTTTGCATTGTTCGTGGTTGTGTAAATCTCCAATTTGCTTTGAAAATTAATTAATTCAAGAAAAAAATATGAGCGCACTTAAGAAATAAACACCGATTGCTCGCCATGTGTTGTAAACGTTACAGACAGATTGTATCAATGCTTGGTGTCTATGTCAGTATACTGAATAGCACGCTCTCGTTATCAGTAATTCCGGCCTTAGGGTCAGAAATCGCCACTTTGACATGGACGATTAACGAACAACACGGAACAATGTCATGGGCGTTAAACCACTTGATGGTGTAACTGGTTGGGCGGTGTATCATGATCAAAATGACCCATAGCGATATGATCAGATAATTCAAAACATAAATTGACTTTTAATTACTAACACAGCTATCAGTGTCGTGTGTGGTCACTAGATGACAATGAACGAGTGACGCGGCGTTTTAGTAGGAATTGTAAAAACGACAAAAAATAAACAAATTTCAGTTAAGTCGAACGTGATCACTTCACATTTCAACCACACCGATTGAAAACAATGACTTCATAGGGCAGTATATAATCTTGTTTAATATTTAATACATTTAACAAGGGTGTTTGTGAGAGAAAACTCTTCATAATAATGGTGAGCAGACATCCTTAGATACTAATTAGTCTGCATATTCTTTGGACGTTTTGATTAAATATAAGTTACAAATTGGTTATCAAAATATGTATTCGCCCTATTATTTGATTTTAAAAAGTAACAAATTAGTTTAGAAGTTTAGCGTACGAAAAGTTAACTGCCTAAAGTTGGGGTAGCTATGTTGTAACATTGTAACTGGTTGTATAGTTGGATAGGACCCTTGCAATATTTGTCAATATTATACATTTGACGTACATTTTAATATTTTTATAAAGAATGACAGTGTTATTCTTGCTACAAAGTTGTTGAACATTTTTTTGTTTAAAATATGGACAATAACGCAACATATGTAGCCGATATCTTCCAATGACATACATGTATAGACACGAATGGTACTATTAAATTACTGAAAAGATATCCATATTTCGCCAGACTAGCGACGTATTTATACAAATCATATAAAAACAAGTGGGAAAATCTAATCAATTCGTTACGCGTTTAAAACATCCCAGATGTCATGGAAATGACATGTACGTCCTAGTTCTATTGTTGCCTATAATTGATAAGCAACTATAGGTGTCAAAGGTCATGTGTTAGGCAATCTGTCATTTGAACACAACAATGTTGACAATCTGATCCCACGGCACAGTTTAATGTTAGGCAGGTTGTATTGTCGACAGGTTCTCTCTCTGCCTTTTAACATGAATGCGTCCTGTCACATTTTACAAGTAAAATTTTTGGTAAATGGTTTTATTGAATTAAGTAGAAAGTGACTCATATATTTGTTAATTTGGTGAACCCACTTAAACACTTTAATTAAGAACATAGCACCCGCTATATGATCATTATCACAAGGACGCTATTGTTGGTGTCGAATTAAAGCATTTTGAGCACGTTCGCGAACGCGCAATTTCATGTAACTAATGTTTTTGCTTTAAATTTTTCAGAACAAATGTTATTTTTGTAAAATTTGTTCCCAATCCGTTAGAATATATTGAATTACTTACAAAAACACTAACTTGGGCGCTCTCAAGGGGGGAAGTATACACCTACTCGAAGGGTGACGAGTATGTGCCGAAATGGGACAGCTGGACTGAGATTACTTCGTCATTAGAAACTACCGCATCCATTATTACATTTGAAAGTTTAAAAAGTTATTCTTTTTTTTTTTTTTTTTTTAAAATTTCAATTAAAAAGAGTCTATTATTTTCCGTTTGAAGCGGGAGGGTCGGTTAAGAATGACCTGGAGGCAGATAACATACGAGGATGGGTATCAGGTTTAGGGCTGCCGAGAACTTCGGCGGGCTAGCATTTCGTCAAATGGCTCACTTGACAACATGGGAACAGCTTGCAAACGTCTTTTCTGTTAGAAAAAAAAATCAGAAAGAAAAATTTATTCTTATTCAATTTGCCAACAACAAACATCTTGTATATTTAATTAACATTTGTATGTTACACGGGGTGTGATATGGTGAACATGTAGGAGGCTGGCATATGGGAGATCACGACAGCTAGCTAGATTGGACGAGTAGAGCGCTATTGTCCAACCTTCTTTATCGACCAATCTAAGAATATCTACAGGTATCGTATATGCCATTAATTAACAATTTAAAAAGGCGAAGAAATTGAAACAGAAGGGAGTGAAAGTTTACAAGACGATTTGTCGTTGGAGAAAGAAGGTGCTTGAGATAAAGTAGTGGCAAAGAGACACATGTGCCGTGTTTGTCCATATGCCGTACTGGCTTTTGTCCTTTTGATTTGATCAGTCTTATTAAGACCAAGTATTTGGAAGTCAGAACGCTTCGCCTAAACATCGCACCTGACAAAAGCCCTACTTTTTTTCTCCCGTTTTATGTGGTCGCCTTTTTTTCTCTCTTTCCCATATGCGCATATCGTACTTAAGTAAACGAAGACGCCCGCTTCACCACCCCTATGCTACTACTTTGGCTCCTGATTAAACGACTAGCTAATGATTGCTCATACAGAAATCTAATTTGTCGTTAATTGGTGAAAGAAAGCGGACTGCCATTACGACCTGCAGGTGCATTCGATACTCAATAACATTCAATTGTAAATCCAAACCTAATTCAGGGACTCTTACTCTATGTGTTTACCCCCTAAATATACAATAGATTTGGGAACTTATTCTAGCAGCTGCAGTCATAAATTACTCGTCCCGGGCAGCTTATTTAACGATAAGTATTCCCTCTGACGAGGCACGCATGCATAGCTTATTTCTCCTCAGCGTCTCGTTCTAAATGGATCCAAAGCCTTCGCCTCGCTTTTTTTAGGCCGCATTGGCCTTGAACTTTTTCTAGCGCGTCTCGCTTCCAAAAGAACTAAACAGCATGGGGTGTGGCGATAAAAAAATTTGTCGCTGTAGGGTATACCTAGCCTGGGTCCGCTTAGACACTCTTGGGTATAGCCCGTTGGTGGGCAACGGCACACGTGTATGGCTATTCTGGCAGCAAAACATGCTGTCGAGGTTTGCCGGCCTTTGTTTCAAATCTCTCGTGTTATTTCTTGAGAATACGCTCCTCGTGCACATTGGCACGAAAACGATTTCCCTCGCACATCGGTCTACCCTCTAACGTCCATTTTTTATCCGGGTTGGTGTGACTGTAAACCATTGGATCTATTGTTCTCCAACTCTCTCACTCCCTTTCACCCCTCGTTTGCCATTAGACGTTGGCTTCACGGCACAGCCTCCCAAACAAGCGCGATTAGTAATCTAATTTTCCACACATTTTTCACAAATAATTACCTTTTTAATACATTTCGTGTTTCTTGAAGCATGGCCTGAAGCTTAAGACAAGCCGCATCTAACTCCCCTCCCGGAGTGGAGACAATGAGCACCATGGCATTGGTACAATGCAATGACGAACGGCCTAGCACAACTCTGTAATTCTGCAATCTCACACCATACTTCAGTTCAGGATAGTCGACCATTCACGCAGGAGAAATGTTCCAAAATTCGAAACGCTTTTTGTTTCTGTGTGGATAATAAAAGTTCTGACAACAAGGATACAAAGAACAATTAGCAAGTTGTTTACGCAGCATAGAGCAGATGGCCCCCTATGTTAGGGATGGCCGAGGGGGGTATGTCGTAAACACGCGGATCATTAAGTTTAATCTAACTCTTTTATTAGTCATTTTGTGCCATTTTTCGGCAGGACAATTACCATCAAAAGCTGGCAATTAATTTCTTAAAATTTATTGCAATTGTCGTAGAAACGTACAGTTTAATCCAGTAATTTTAATCAAAAAACTACACCCGAAATAAGATTACGTCCATTAATAGGTAATACACACTAGAGATGGACGAATTATTCAGAACCGAAAAAATGAATTTGGGCCGAAAAATGACATTTACTTGCAAATTCGTCTCACTCTTTTCCTCATTATGACTAATATCTTGAATGCACATCGCTTTAAAAACATTTTCCTGTAATCGTATGCGCTATTTACCAAGACGTTCCTTTCATCTTCTCACTAGACGTGAACTTATGTGTCAGGAATGAATCTCCATGGGAGGCCTGGATGATCTCGAATTGACTCTTAAATGGACGCACACTCCAAGAAGTGTCGAATTGCGGCGCACATGACGTCGTCTGCCAGGATTAAAAACTTTCTCTGAAACGGAGGAGAGAAGTAAGAATTGAATTGACCATGAAAAGTACGAGGATTAATTACATTGAGATATAAGCGTAGTGATTCACGATAAGCCATCTTAAAGTTCAATAGATAGATGTAAGGTGACTCTTTTAAATCGAAAGTCTAAAGAATGCGGCCGTTTTGGTTACGACTGTGTACACAGAAGAGCGATTTAACAAATAGTTAACTTAGTAAAAACGGATTTATTGTTTTAGTGAACACACGTATGATATTATCAAAATAGGCTTTTTCTGGGAGTATCGTTTGTAGCGAGAATTTGCTAGGGGTTATAAGTTATATGGGATTATCGTGGGCCCGGTTTCGACCACACCCCTCCTTGATGCATCGTGGGTTGTTTACACAAAAACTAAGTGTTATTATTATTCCAAATTTTATGGACTTTGTACGTTAGAATCAAGGTCAAAATATATCCAAATGTAAATTAAAAACAATAAAGAGTTGTTATTAGAGACCAATATCGTGAGAATCGGCTTAGTGGTACCCCATACACACAGCAATGCCGAGAATATAATACAAAAGGGGCGTGGCCTCAAATAAAAAATAATACCTACGCGGCGTGACATGCATAGTTTTCAGTAAATTATATTCAGAATACCTCAAACAAGAATTACAAAAATGTTCACCAGAAAATATTGACAAGTGGAAGCGTTATTTGCCGTAAACTATAACTTACGACGTAGTGCCGATCGAAGCAGAATGGGCTCAGTCGCCATTTGGTACTTTGGCGCTCACACAGTAACAGCGAATGGCAGTAGTGCTATTTAGCGCCACATCGCCCATGTCGTGCAATACGCACACGGCACGAATCGAATCAGGTTGACGAGACAGCATTCATTTCTGTAAAGGAACTGGAGTGAAACAGAAAGGAATCAAAGCTTATGATAGTATTCTGTTAAAAAAGTATGAGTCTTTCTTTAGTGGTATTGTAGGGTACGCCTGGGTAGAGCTTCATAACAGGATTTATTTATTTATATTATTTATTATTGGAATGACGATTGTTTTTAAGGTAGGTAAACACATTTTGAAACTTTTAAGGTTGATTTGATTTGGCTTAATCCTGGGTTTTTTAAAAAGCAAGAAATTTTACAGGAAAATATGGTAATTTGTTCACGTACGCCACAACAAGATGCCATACCTGTTGCCCATCATATTTTATTACATCCTCAAACTAATTATGAATAAAGAAGGATAAAAGATATATTAAGACATATTTCTGATACTTTTCTGAGTAAATTGTTTACACATTGGAACTCGTTTATAAACATAGCAAATATTGCTATATTATTAGTATCGGACAAAATTTCGTCATTTTTGTCGCTACGATCGTCAGTAACATTTCACTCATTTCAGCAACCCAGTCGCTTATTATCTGAATAATCGGAATAATCTGAAATTATTTATAACAAAGAGTCAAACTTTATTCAGATAATTTGGAAAGGAGAAGAAAACACTGTTCGTGCCGTTAACATTTTGTCACTTGTGAAATTTAGATGTTTAGGTTTTTTTTAATCGCTACTTTTGATCATTTTTTCGTCATTCGAGAGTGCTGGTTCACGAACTATAATACTGTCTGCATGTTAAGATTTCAGGTCCCAAAACTACTATGATAGTTTAAGTTGCTTATAAACTTATCAAACTGATACTATTCATAGGGTTGTGAACTTGAATGAAGCTTATCAAACTAGCTAGTTTTATTCTTATAGTAATGCGGCGCAGAGTATTTTAAAGATTTTTTAATGTATTTGATAGACTTTTTGTCTAGCGTGCTCTTAAGTGACTTTTAATCTTAGACAACTCTTACATAGGTAGCCTACACATGTCACCAATTGTCCGCAGCTTACTAAATTCTCTCACAATCAGGTAATTTCCAAAGTTACGGATAGATTGGTACTCTTATCGCTGTGCAATTATTTTTCAGTTCATTTAACCAGGTGATTATTAAAACATTTATTAAAGGGGCATTTCGTGATCCACAGCCTCGTCCCCCCGACTTACTAAAAATGTTGAGATTTTATATCATCTGAACCGTTAATCCACGTGTGCCAAATCTTACTGCAAATTCGGTTTTCGCATCTGTTAAGAAAGAAAGGATAATGCGCAATTTTGTATTTCTGTCTGTAAACGGAGATAAATTACAGCACAGTGGCCTATGGGACCTGGGAAAGGAGCAATTGCTCATAACAAAAAACCTCAAGAAGATCGGGATCAGCTCAATTTGGAATAAGCTTTTCTCGACGGATATCTTAGTGAGCAATGATAAAACAGAAGGTTGCTGAATCACGAAATGCACCTTTAAGTGTGTGCGCCACATCCTTAACTTTTTCTAGACAATATACCTAAACAGAGTCGAGAAAGAGAGAAAGGGTTCATTGCATTGATGGAGGTTGCTGTTATGGTACGGTATTGCCATGATTTCTTTGACTGATTTCAAAGCGATTGATTCAGTGTTATAACTCAAGTTCGAGTGTGGCCCAGGCGGGGCTATTTTTGGAAATAAAATGGAAACTCGCATTGAGTGTATTGTCCTTGATAGCCGCAGGAGTTTTTACTGGATTATAACTTGTTATATTACGTTGCACTTATTATTAAATTTCGGTACATTACTTGTCGAAATCTATCAAGGACATTCTGTGACATGTTACAAATACACAAAGATGATGAATGAAACGCGTTTTATGTTACGATTTCACAAGAAAATGCAAGCCGTATGCACGATCTGGCCTGGTCGACATGTCGATTTGTCAACAATTATCATTGCAAGACTCAATGGGATATTTGTCTCAGTTTTATATCCATGCCAGGCATTTGTTAACGGATCAAAAAAATATTAACAATTATATTATATTATTTTATTATTATTATTATTTTAAATTTTTAATTATTATTATTATAATAATAATAATAATAATAATAATAATATAATTATTATTATTAGTAGTATTATTAGCATTAACATTATTAGCATGAGGCTAGCATATTAGCAATATTCCCCTTTTGATGTAGTTTGTGCAATTTTCTCTACAAGTAAAATTTCTGCAAACTGCATTAATTGATATAATTGCCAATCAGTCCTGTTGATTTTGAGCTAATCTAAAAAAAACGATATTTTCTAGAACACGTTACGTATTATAGGGCTTCAGACAACAATTTAAAGGGCACAAAAAGAAATTTCATGAGGATTTAATTTCTCTAAAATGTGAATGCGTGTAGAACAACTACCGAGAAGCTCCTAGCGCCCGCAGCCGAGATGTGTTCACCAGATAGCGCCCAAATTTTCATGTACGTCATAAGGTTGAGGGAGTCAGATGGATCCTGCTGGATTGTCTCGGCAATCACATCAATGTAGGGGGAAAACCCAATTTGAGTATTGGAACTTCTAACATGTGACGTCCGAGACCACTTGATCATCGCTATACAGGGCCAGCAAGTCGTTGACATGGCGGGCGCAATGTTCGGAGATCTGGCCCGAAATCATGCTTCAGGACCATGACCAGTATTATTATTATAAGGCAGCTATTCAAAATATTTTTTTTACTTCAATCCACAACTCGGATGTTTTATGATTACAATCTCCAACTCTAAAATACAAAATAAAATCATAAATAAATTTGGTTCCGGAGTGGGAATCAAAACCCACGACCTTTAGATCACAAGCGAGCGCCCCACAGACAAACGCACGCAATCAAAGCCTGCCAGGAAATCGTTCATTTTGTAATACTTCAATTATAAACATTAACGGGAATAAAAGCACACACACTAATAATGAATAGCGCCCCTATGAGACGAGTTGACAAATATGCTCCTGAGCATGATTTCGGGCCAAAATCTCCAAGAATATGGCTGGGCGGAGGTGGATGAAATTGGAGGGATTCGCAATGTGCTTTGGATTGTGCTTACGCCTGGATACGACCTTTAGATTCAGGTTTATGCGGGGGAGTGCAGATACCTGGAGAAATAATGGCCTACTTCCACAAAAACCAGATGTGGAAAGTTAGGCATTACTGTCTCATGCATCTGCGCCAGCATTAAAACATGAAATCTGAAGATCGTCGTTTTGTAGGAGCATAAACGAATATGGTTAGGTGCCATCCATTCAGTCTAGCTCTGTCTTCATGTGAGATCCATATAAAGGATAGGATAATCTCATACACAGCGATCACACACAAACACAAATAAACAAAAAGAACAAATCGCACGACACACACCCACTTAACAAAAGCGCACGCACAAACTACAAACAAACACAAATTCATACATACTCACAAAGCACACACTCTCACAAACACACGACAGCACGAAACACACACACATACAAACACACGGACGGACAAACATAAACAATTTGGAATAGTATGTGCCTCCTGTAATTTTTACAGACGACACAATTTTTAAACTTTAGGTTGAGGGCCGTATGTGTTCGTGGGCTTTGGAATGTTTATTTTCCGTTTTCTACGAAAAAGAATTACTTCATTATGATATAATTGAGCAAAAAGATGACGGTGCCAATTTTTTTCAATTTTTTCGAGCGTCAGGTTCGCCATTTTTTACAGCCAAATAAGTATTGACGTCTTAATTCAAATAAAATACACGAGGGGGGGGCACAATCAAATCAACCCGTTGAGCTTCCTTTATTCATTTTATAACACAGTAAATGTAATAAAACAATGAAAAACACGCAGCATTCTAGCAATTTTAGTGCGTTATGAAACATTATGAAAATGGGATATTGCTTTTTTAGGCCAAATAAATCATTCAATAAAACTAACAACATATATATTTTCAAGGGCATCAGAAACTATTAACAAGCATAGTTTGCTTCAGATCCAGGATGGCCGCCAAAATGGCTCCAAAAGTTCCAACAAAAAGGCAAAAATAGTGTGAATAAATTCCCAGTTTGACTAGATTTATTTAAATTAATTGGTGGAAGAAAACCGCGCAATTTTTATAAGTAATCACGTAAAAAATATCCAATTTTACAGTATGAAATAATATGAACTTGACAATTAAAAACACGTGTCTGTATATTTTGGTGTGTTAATATACTTAAAATGAAAAATTATGGCAATAAGCCTTCCGTTTAAGTTCTTTAAACAATATACCAAAATTGGCATGCGTTGTTTATCACTTGACCAACTTCTGAAATTTAAACCTGCTAGCAAATTATCAAAAACATGTCGTCACACCGCAATGTATACTTTTATAATATTTTAATATAATACAGGCATATGAAAATTTGAGGTATTGACAGTGTGAAAACGGCGACGTACTGGTTATGAGATGAGATTTCCTCCATTGTTATCAAATGAAAATGCCCATACACAAGTTATGTGGTTCTACTAGTCAGGAATAAGTCGTAACTGTTATATACCATTTCGTAATATTTTTGGATACTATGAGATATAACCAAATATATACATGTTTTAATGTTTATCTTCAAATGCGGCCGCTTTGGCCGCATCGTGAATTTAAGACACTATCCAAGAGGAACTCCAGATGAGAGTTTAACTGGTCAACGAAATAATACTATCCCATCCTTTAGTTAACCCGTATGGTCTTGTGCGTTTCTATGTTTAATGACGTCATATTAATTTGCAAGTTAATAATATATAATAAATGCTCAGAAAAATTGGAACATCGATTGTATTGTTAAGTGGCTCATGTATATTGGAATTCCAATAAAAATTAGAAAAATAAACACGAAAGGCCCACGGCAGGCTTCCTTACATATGGTCCTCAACTATTCTGGCTATATCAGGTAGAGAAGTTAGGCTTGAATACCTATCGTCTTCGAAAAAAATAATACAAAAACCATCTTTTTCGGCTGATTACTTCATTTGGTATGGTTTTTAATACATTAGTAGCATTCTAAATATGACTAAAAATGGGGGACGCACTTTTCTAGGGAAATACCGTACCGTGTATCCTAAGCTTCTTCTTTCTATAACAGCATTTTAGATTTTGTCTATTTCGGAAAATAACTAAAGATCCTTGTACATTGTGCGCTAAAATATAAATGCAATTTTTGACTATTTCAATGTTTGTAAGGGATAACCAGCCTATGTTCAGAAGAAATTGGACATACCATTTCGCGAAAGTTGAAACAAACATCCATGATTGTGAATGTAAACCTGGAAATGTCGTGGGTCATATTAACAACCATGGTTGGAAAATATACTATCTATAATTAGGTTTATGTGCCTTTATGCTCCTACGGCACAATCTTGTTGTGTGGTGATTTCGCACAACGCAGACATCAAGACTGCATGTGTTATACGTATTCTTCAATCTCCGATACATTTTGTTTTAAAAAAGATAAGCTGTACATCTATGCATTTGCGTGAAAAAAAAACAACGTACAACAGCAAAACAAACAACAACAACGACAAACAAAAAAGTAATAAAACGAATAAAAGCAAACAAAAGAACAAACAAAACAAACAAAAAACAAACAAAAATAAAAAACAACAAAAACACAAAACCCAAAAAATTACAATTCTGTTACTATGGCAAATCTTAATTACCTGTGCGCTGATGATGCTAGCAAGCTTTTGGAAAGGAAAGTTGTATACCTCTCTATATGCATTTTGTGACAATAACGAATAAATAACAAAAAAAAAAATAAACATCAAAATAAATCAAGGATCCAGGCGCGAGTCGTATAATCTCGACGTGATCAAAATGGCTGATGAGACATATCTTATGTAGTTTTAAAAAAAAAACATACCAGTAGTACATGTTAAAAAATTTCCGTAAATTTACGGAAATTTCGGCAGCAGTATTTCCAAGATATTTTTAGGGTTAAATTTTACAGAAATTCTGTCAATATTTAACGGAACTTTTGACAGTAATTTTAACAGAAAAATTTGTTTCATCAATTACCGGAAAAAATTTTTTGGGAAGGGAGGTATTTTAACAGAATTTTCGTAATTTAAAATTACAGGAACCACAAAAACAAAAAAAAGTCCGGAAATATTGCGGCAAGAAATTTTTGAAATAGTTTCGTACCGTAAATTAACATTTTTTATGTTTTTTGTTTTTTTATTGTTATTGTTTTCGCCCACACAAATTTTCCGTAAATTTTTTTTTTTTTTTTTTTTTTAATGTTTTAGGAAATTTTTTAACAGTGTAGGCCTCCTGTTACAAAATTGGATTTCGAAGTGTCAGGAAATTGCCCAATGGCAATTGCTTCTATTGGTGACAAGGACAAAAAAGGAAAACTTCCCCCTCCCTGCTCAGTAACTCAGGTCCGCCTCTTGTTCCCATCATTGATATATTACACCGGCATTGGAAATGTGTAGATCTTAACGCGATAAGTTGGTAAAGGATTGCGTGTTTTGCATGGCCTAATCGCACATTCTATGTGGGGGGTGTGTTGTAACATAGCATTTATATTTATTTCCTGTTTAATCTGTTTTACGTCATTTTGAAATATTGCCAAACAAAATCTGTATGAGTCGATCGTACGACAATTTGAGGTCTTGCATGAAGACAGACTCCAGTGCATATAGAGTTCTCAATACGCTTTATTAATGACTGTGATATTGATTTATTTATGGACTGATTTTATGATAAAGACGATAAAATATAAGACGACTTATATTATTACGGGTTGTATCGTTTCGGTCTAATGTTTTTAAAAAAATATAACGGAGATGTGTACTTACTGGGGGAAATGATGTGAAACATTACTAGATATTTTTTTATTTATTCAAAGCATATCAGAAATACAAATATCGATCTCCCCGACAAAGCGTCACTTTTAACTACTACATATAAATGATAATCCGTCATAGATAGAGATTTGAAACAAATAGCCTTAAATATCACAAATTGATTTATTGCTATAAATAAC
Source organism: Ophioderma brevispina (assembly GCA_023653785.1). NCBI lineage: Eukaryota > Metazoa > Echinodermata > Ophiuroidea > Amphilepidida > Ophiodermatidae > Ophioderma > Ophioderma brevispina. The sequence goes on along the minus strand of JAMKCH010000470.1, from coordinate 26,810 downwards.
ACGCTTGTGCACTTAGGCCTATTGTTGTTCTTTTCATTAACATTATCTTTTTGTTCAATTCATCGGCATAAAACGCGATTTGCAGGTGTTTCTATAACACAAACTAGGATGACCACCCCAAATCCCCGGGGGTCCACGCTTACGGAAGTTATTTTTCCATAAACGCTAATTTTTATCAACTTTAGAAGCTGCAATGAGAGATTTCAAGGCATCCATACGTACTTTCTGTCAGAATGGTTTCAAATATATTAGACACTCAATAGATTTGTTACCTTTTCTTTGGCTACAGAAATGTCTTAAAAGTAAACAAAAAAAGGTGTTTTTATCTGCTTTTTCAATATAAAACATAGGCCAAATAGGAAATTAGAATTTTCACAATTTTTTGTACCAAATAAATAATTCTCAACTTAATCTTTTCAGATAGGGATATTTTTGATAGAAAGATCTACATCAGTGCAAAATCAGGATTTGCACATTTTTAGGGACACCTCACTATGAGTTACAATATGCTCATCCACCAAGGACACAGTTCAGTGGGTTGCACTTGTACATACATTGACATGATCTGACCTTGTGTGATCTGGGTATCATATATCATCATTTTCTAAATACATGGCGAAGGGAAGGTACTGAACTGTGCAAAGGGAATTGAGATTTTACTAGCTCATAGTGCCTGTTATGTGAAATCTCTTGTTGCATCTTTAACTCTCTCCGTGCTGGGCAATTGTGTATAAGTTATAACACATAAGTCAGAGACATATATTTGAGACAGTTTGCCAAATATTTGCAGGTCATTTATGAAACCATCTAAAAAAACGCCCAAAAATAAAGACTAGGGCTTGTTTTGACTCATTTCAATGTATTTTAGGCTGAATTTGAATATGCCCACGAAAATAAATAATTTTGAAATGTTTTTAACCAAAAAAATCCAAAATTGACAAAAATTAATGCGTGTGTCGAGTGCACTCGACATCCGCAGGGAGAGAGACACGACATAAAAACCAGACCTGACTGAAATTCTTGCAGATACAATAGATGTGAATCCTCTTGGATTAGTTTTCTTGCCCGATGCAAACCTGTCTTTGCCAGTGTAGAGGAGGAGCACGGACCCAGGTCAAACATCAGCGTTTACCCCTCACTACAGAAAAGGTTTGATCCCTTTGGTAGTATATGGACGCGTCTAAACATCAATGCTAGGTAGGTAGATACACTCCAATTGTGGTATCACTTTTCAATAGGGACCAAGTTAAGTTTACACAGGGGTCATTTTTTTAAATGCTCCAATCATGGTGAAACATTTCCATATGTCGTCTGGTCATAAAGGTTCCAAAAATGTATAGTTTGTACGCATCTATGACGGCATTGGTTTGGAGTTCTTAAAGGTAAAAATGGCGAAAATGATAAATAAAGGTCAATTTCTCTATTTGTACGCAGGGGTCCAAATCAGAATTTGCTCCATTTTGGTAAAAATGAAGAAGTTGTTCATCTACTTAATGTGTCAAATAGTAATAGTTTGTAACGCATCTCATTGCTATTACCAATGTTATGCGACAAAATACAGGGTGAGTCCAAAGATTTTACACTCGTTTTGTTTAATATCTACAGCATTGAAAAATCTTACCAAAGATACCGATTATCACAATAAAACTAGATCATTTCACCTACTAGAGAAATGTTGAATTTTGATTTTGAACTTGGCATGTGGCGGTTATGGTAACTTCGAAGATAGGTACCCATTTTAGTCACTCTGTCCACTGAATCAAACTGTTGGTGGGAATTTGGCCCAAGGGACTTTGGATGAGTCTGCACAAGTACAAATATGACATTCTTGTGCTTTTGATACACCTATGTTCAACCTTCATCAAAAAAATGTCACTTTTCAATTACTCTAATCATTAACAAATCATGGAATCTTAACACCCAAATTTGAAGCATTACTTCAGATAAATGTTCGAAAATGTTCCCATATCATTTCACCGAAACTGAATGCAAATATTAAGGCACTCCTGTGCCATACAGCCGGTTTGACCCACTTTTCCGCCGGTCCTTCATAACCGATGGGGGTGGGGGGTTACTTTGTGGAATCAATATTTGGAAATACAGACATTGAACGTCCATTTTTGCCTTTACCTTTGCATCTCAATCTTTTACTCTCCCTTCCCTCTCCTTTGTCTACTCCTTTTCTGATTGTCCTTTTCCCACTTTCCTGTTTTACCGCTAGCTTAAGCGTTTTGTCTGGTAAGGCCCCAATGGGAGGGACGTGCCTCCCCTCCCTCCTGTCTCTGTTTACCGCTACTGTCATTAACTATTGTTAAGGAAATATTAATCAATACAGTTCTCGGATTATGAAATGGTTACTTTAGAAACAAAATACAAAAAGTTATTAAGCATTTAGAGACAGGAACTCAATGGTTTTGCTGTGTGGACGTGAAGAAGTACAACCGGGGTCAATATGGTTTTTGGCGGCTTTTCCGTTCAATTTACCATATATCCATATGCGAAAAAGTTTAAAATTCAGATTTCTGGACAATGATAGTAGATATATTGAGCTATTGTTTCTGTATAAAAAAACAATTTCTAACGTGTTAAATATTTTAATATTTTTCTGAATGAAATCGAGGGTAAATCTTTATGACTAAACATGTAGGTCATGGGGCAACATATCCAATTGGTGTTTGTTTGACCTTCCCTGGCCCTTATCTCCGTAAGTAAGCATTTAACATAATCAAAACTATACTGTCTTAGGAGTACTCTTACTTCAGGCAATAATTTGCAAAGTATTTAAAATCAGATTAACTTTTAATTGTGGACCCCTGTACAGATTGAGATTGACCTTTTTTACCATTTTTGTCATTTTTACCTTATTAACTCCAAAAACCAAGGGTCGGAGGTGGTACCAAAGAACTATACATTTTTGGAATCCTTATGATTGACATGGACAATATGGCATAATTGTCAACATGAATGGGCCATTTTAAAAATTTTTTAATTTTATATTAACTTGTAATATTTAAAAAGTAATACCACAATGTGAGAGTACTACCTAATGCATTGAGGTAGGGCCATAATATATATATATAATATATATATTATATTATATATATATATATATCTATATATATAATTATATATAGATATAATATAATTATATATATATCTATATATAGTAGTAAGTGGCGGTAGGTGGTACGGTAGGTAGGTGGGGTGGTTGGGTAGGGGTAGTAAAATAGGTGTAGGGTGGGTGGGTAGGTGGGTTAGGTGGGTAGGTAGGTAGGTAGGTAGGTAGGTAGGTAGATAGGTGGGGGGTGTTGGGTCGGTAAGACAGAAGACTAAAGATAGGAGTTCACAAGGAAAGAAGACTAAAGGATAGGAGGTTCAAAAGAAGAAAAGACTAAAGATAGGAGTTCGCAAGACAGAAGACTAAAGAGAGGGAGTCACAAGACAGAAAGATCTAAAGTAGGGAGTACACAAGACAGAAGACTAAAGATAGGAGTTCCACACAGACAAAGACTAAAGATAGGAAGTTCAAAAGACACAGAAGACTAAGATAGGAGTTCACAAGACAGAAGACTAAAACTAGGAGGTTCACAAGACAGAAGGACTAAAGATAGGGAGTTAACCAGACAGAAGGACTAAAGATAGGAGTTCCACAAGAAGAAGACTAAAGATAGGAGTTCACAGGACAGAAGATGACTGAAGATAGGAAGTTCACAAGACAGAAGAATAAAGATAGGAGTACACAAGACAGGAAGAAGACTAACGATAGGATTCCAACAAAAAAAGAAGACTAAATATAGGCGTCTCAAGACAGAAGAACAAAACATGTGAGTGAGAAGACAGGAAGACTAAAGATAGGAGTTCACAAGGACTGAGAAGAATACAGATAGGAGTTCACAAGACCAGAAGACTGAAGATAGGCGTTCACAAGAAGGAACTCTAAAGATAGGAGGTCACAAGACTGTGAAAACTAAAGATAGAAGTTCACAAGGCAAGAAGACAGAAGATTTTAAAGGATAGGAGTCACAAGACAGGGAAGAACAAATATAGGAGTGCACAAGACCGGAGGTAAGATAGAAGTTTACAGAGACTGAGAAGGGAATTAAGATCGAGTTCACCAAGGACAGAAAACAAAGGATAGGAGTTGAAAAGACTGATAAGACTAAATAAAGGAGTTTCTCCATGGTGAAATTTCTTGGAAAAACATTTGGTGTCAAAATTGTATATGAAAAAACTAAACAAACATTAATAAAACATTTCCCCATGTACTATAGAGAAAAGAAAAAGTTTACGAAGATGAGAAAAATAACCGTAGAGTTCAAAAGACAGAAGACTAAAGGTAGGAGTTAACAGGACTGAGAAGACTAAAGATAGGAATTCACAAGGCTGAGAAGAGTAAGGTATGACGTGCACAAGACAGAAGACTGGCGGTAGGGTTCCGCAATACTGAGAGAGGTAAGATGGATTTACACGATTGACAGGAAATAAAGATAGGAGTTTCGGCTTTTTTCGAAGAATTTCCTGCAAAATCCTCATTGCAATATATATAATATATATATATATATATATATATATATATATTATATATATATATATATATATATATTATATATCTATAATATATATAGATATAGATAGATAGTGGATAAAATGAGTATGATGGAAGATTTCTTTCCGCCAAGAATAAAGGCAGGGGCTCACGAACATAAGACTAAATATAGGAGTTTTGACAAGACAGAAGAATAAGGATTAGGAGTTCACAAGACAGAAGAGCAAGATAGAGTTCACAAGACAGAAGACTAAAGAATGAGTGGTTAAGTAGCGTTCACAAAGACTGAGAAGACTAAAGATCGGAGTTCACAAGACTGAGAGAGCTTAAGAAGGAGTTCAACAAGACAGAAGAATACGATAGTAGTTCAACAAGACATAAGCTAAAAGATAGGAGTTCGCCAAGAATGAGAAGAACTAAAGAGAGGAGGGTGGAGTTCGCAAGACTGAGAAGAGTAAAGATAGGCGTTCACAGGTAGAAAAATACAAAATGGATTCACAAACTTGAAAAGACTGAAGATAGGAGTTCACAAGACAGACGAATAAAGATAGGAGTTCACAAGACAGAAGACTAAGATAGGAGTTCACAAGACAGAAGAATAAAGATAGCAGTGCACAAGATGGAAGACTAAAGATAGCAGTTCACAAGAAAGAAGACTAAAGATGAGTTCACAAGACAGAAGACTAAAGATAGGAGTTCACAAGACCAGAAGACTAAATATAGGAGTTCGCCAAGGAAGGAGAGACTAAAAGATAGCAGTTCACAGGAATGAGAAGACCTAAAGGAGTAGGAACGGTAGTAATCATGAATGAATAAGTCATTCTATACATGATGAAAGTATAGTTATAGAACAAATACTAAAATAATTAAAGTTAATTAATCATGAAATAAATAAAAACATGAAAATAATTGTGTACAATAAAAATGCAATTGCGTAATACAAGAAACTGGTGACCTGACAAAGAAAATAAAACACAATATAAATGACAAAGAGTCGTAATTACTTATAAGTTATATATTGTATAATAAGAACAAAAAACTAGCCGGAACCGATTATTTTCTAACAAATACAACAAACAAAAAACCCCCATAAAATTTTAATTTTTTAGGTTTTTTCTTTTTTTAAAATTCAAATTTGTGATAAGGCGCTAGTCTGGTCGAGCATTCAACAGGGATTTAGGCATTACTGTAAATTTAAAAGACCGTTGGCATGGTGGAGGTTTTTAAACGGGGATTATGAACCTGTAGTTTCAGTTTGTTTACTCAATAAATAGAGCAGAACCAAATCCCAATTTTTCTTTTTAAAAAATTAAAGTTTTTTATAAAAAAGGAAACATGTAAACAAGAGAAAAAAAACAAGTGATCCTGTAACTTAGTAGGGGCAAGCCATAACGCTCATATGACTATGTATACTAAAAACGTTTTTATGCGCGTATGGGAAAAAATATCACATTTCTATCTAACTGAGCATTGTGCACGAGTAGGTTCAATCCGTGTGAAAACGCCCAATATCTTCCGATAGCGCCTCCTTCATTTGTGATCTATGTATACCGTGTCGTTGGGATATCTTATAATAATAATAAAATTCATAGAGAAGTTTACACAACAGACGTTTGCCTTTAAGCTTATGTACTTTCAGATATCTTTAAAAAGCCTGAGTGTTTGTGTTACCAGATTTGGGAAAAATTTGTCGACGGCGGAGAAATTGAACCGAGACTGTTGGTATATCGCTGAGTGAAAGTGGAGCTACAAATGCACAATAAGTTGAACACAGAGTGTATGTTCAATCGTTCAACAAGTTGGTGGACAGGTAGGTGTTGTGCGGTACAATGTACAGAATGCAAAGTGTTTTGGGTGTCATCTTTGTCCAAGCAGAATGGAAAGAGGGTCTGGAGTCTGCAGACGACTACAGGGTCCGTTCATACTAGCACTGCACTGCAGTGCAGTGAGTTGCATTGCCGGAATGACAGTCTCTACTCAAGATACTGCAATGCAGTACTGCAACAAAATTAAATTCGTTTAAACTTGCATGGCAGTGGGTTGCATCAAGTTGCAGTATAGAGTGATCGATATATCAGCAGTCCTGCAGCAGCACTGCATTGCAGTGGAAGTATGAACGGACCTTTAAGGTCGAATCATACTTCTACTGCTATGGGGTGCAGTGCTGCTACGTTGCCGATAAATCGATCACTTTCTAATGTAACTTGATGCAACCCACTGTAATGCAACTTTGTTTCAGTATTGCATTGCAGTATGGGCAGAGACTGCTACTCGGCCAATGCAACGTACTCCAGTGCAGTGGAAATGAGAACGGAAAAGTCCGTTCATACTTCCACTGCAATGCGGTGCAGTCCTGCTGCACTGCCAATATATCGATCACTTTCTGTTGCAACTTGATGTAATCCACTACAATGCAAGTTAAAGACTGTTATTCGAGTAATGCAACGCACTGCACTGCAAATCAAACTTTTATTTTCAATTGTTGTGAAAAACGCATTCCAATGAGTACAAACAAGCCTAGTTTTAGTTCATCGGTTTTGAGATGACTTCAATCATAAGAACCCATTTTGAGAGCTACTGACTTACATAGGGCCTAAACAGGGTTGATTGAAAAAAAAAGTGGAATTGCAATTATCACTATCGATTAAATTATATACTCTTATTTTATACTTTTCAGTCGCGCATCCATATATTATATTATTACATTTTTTTAATTTTAAGTTTCAGTAAATCATACCTTTCCTGTGCTCGTTCCTTATTCCCAAGATAACCACCTCATCAAACATTAAAAGGACACGGAAAGATTTTCTGACTACATTTTTTTTCTTTCAATATGCACTTGATTGGTTATAGAACACTTACTGAAAACGTTTCAAGAGTTTTTTGTCCAGGCCAAACAAAACAATTGCGTTTTCGGTTTGTTGATGTGATTTATTGCATCTGGTAAGATACTAAATAATAAAAAGTTCGGTCTTGAAACAAATTGGGGCGCATATTAACTGAAATTACAATAGTAAACTGCTAGACACCTTTTTCTTTATAATTAATTTAATATTATTTAATGTGCACAAGTATCATAGATGTTTTTGAATGTTTCTTTTCCTTACTGAATTGAATGAAGGCCATAAAACACCACAGTGTAGCTTCGTGAGAAATGCTAATTTCAGGGCGGTCACAATAATTGAGGTTTTTATTACGATTGCTCAGACATTCAATGCCAAAAAAAAGATTTAGATTTCTTTGCTTTTAACAAAGGCCTTTTAAATGCACATGCGCCTTTGAAAATGTTTAACGTTTATAATTGAACGTAAACACTTTATACTGTAACTTCATGAGAAATTTGTTAATTTCATTATAGTTATGGAAGTTTAACACAAGTATCTATATGTATTTATGTGCTTGAATTATATCTAACTTTAAAGTTACCGAACTATTTTTCGATTAGTTTAATTTCAAAACGACTGGTAAAATTGAAGACTTATACCGGCACGTGGCGCGCGGCCAGTGGGGTAGAACAAGCTATCATGCGGTCAATGCACATTTATAGAATAATGTAACTTATATCACTTATTGCAGATATGGCATTGTCAGTTTCAGTTGGTGCGTTTAAAAGAAGCACAATGCATGTTACTTTGAAATAAGAAAGCAATTGTTCAAATGGTAATAATAGATCAGAATGTCATGGCGAAATCTCGAGAAAACCTCGTAATTGAAGTTGATCAAATGAGTTGGCGCAGTTGCGCTTATGTGTGAGTTTGACGTTAACTGGTCGAGTGATTTTCAGCATTGTTACTTAATCAAATTGGTATTAATTACAGCAATATCATTTAGTTAACCACGTTATTCATTATGAAAATCTACATTTCAATCACTCGTATTGCATTTGAGTTTGAAAGTCATCTTGAAATTAGTTTTTAAAGTTCGGTTTATGTGAAAAGCTGGTATATGATAACAATGACCAAACGCCAACTTGCTCTTCTTAATTTACAGTGTTACCCCAAAATTGAATGCGACTATTATTGTACTCCAAAATTAATAAAAATTGCAGAACAAATTTTATTTATTTATTGAGTTAAACAAATTTGGTATGTTTTTTATTACTGGGAAATGTGACGAAAAATGGGCATCACTTACAGTTCATAATGGGTTTGACTTGTTGGCGAATTACTCGATTTAATTTTCTAGAATTCGGTATTTTCAACGGTGCTGATCTTCTTCTTCTTAGCGTATCCACAAGTCATTGGTAATGGCTTGTGGTGGTGTCAGGATTTATTCAACTGAGTGTGCTGAACCTGGGCCGCGCGTATCCATGATACGGACGCTCCTAACACGGCCCGCTTTTGAGGCTGGGGCGGATTGGGAACAGTCAGGGGTTTTCACCCTACTCTTATTCGACACTGACTGCGATGTACATGTACAGTTGTGACTCTCTGTACACGGGACCGACGGCTTAACGTCCCCTCCGAAGGACGGGATGCTTTCATGATCCATTTGCCCAATTCCAAGTGAACCATGGAGGAGAGCGGTGCTGATCAAGAATCTGAAATAAAAAGAGGGTGTCACCAACTTTGTTTTTGAGATATAGCCAAAGATAAAAGGGTACTTAATCGCTTTTTAAATCACACGAGTCTATGAGAAAAGTAAAAAGTTGACGCTTGAATCGCCTACAAATAAAAAAAATATATACTGTATAGAATTTTTAAATTTCCAAGTATGTTGAGGTCCCGATGTGGTTCTTCAAAATTTTGAAATAAAAATGCGGGTTACCGACTTACTTTTCATTACATGCCTAAAATCACCAAATTCGATATTTTATCAATTTGGGCGCCCCGTTGGGCGAAAAAAAAAACCCGCTCCACATTCGGTACGCAGCAAAGCAATGACAACACTCTAAAAACAGTGTTTAGAGAGTGAAGGCAAGGTGGTGTTTCGAGGGTTGGTGTTTAGTAATTAAACACTTTGTGTTCAGAAATTAAACACATGGTGTTTAGAAATTAAACATTTGGTGTTTAGAAATTAAACAGTTGGTGTTTAGATATTTGACATGTTTAGAGATTAAACGCTTCTAAACTTTTTAAAACGTTTAATCTCTAAACATGTCAAATATCTAAACACCAACTGTTTAATTTCTAAACACCAAATGTTTAATTTCTAAACACAAAGTGTTTAATTTCTGAACACAAAGTGTTTAATTGCTAAACACCAACCCTCGAAACACCACCTTGCCTTCACTTTCTAAACACTGTTTTTAGAGTGAACCATAAATATTGTAGACTGCGTTGGAGAGTTGGCATCTAGCGATTAGAGAGACTATAATTTGATTCATGCATTTCACTCTTTTACATTAAAAGAGTGCTCTATCGTGATGTGCTTCTATTCCCTTAACTCATAAAGCACAGTGATACCGAGTAGGTGCGAAGGGTATAATAGTTAACTGTGCCAACAAAACATTTAACTAAAAAACAAAAACAAACAAACAAAAAACAAACAAAAAAACCGGCACATTTTATTTTTTGGGTTGCAGTTTGCAGAGTTATCTAGACTTTTCGAGGAATATGTAGACAAAACAACTTTTGCTGAAGTCATGATCCAAATCTAAATGAAACTATTGGTTAAAAAAGATACCAATAATTTAGAGGAGGCACTTAGCCAATGATCAAGATTCCAGAAAGTATGCCACGTGTTCGAGTTACAAGAGGTGACAGAAGTTGTGTGGACAAGCATCTTGGTTTGACTTCTGTCAGAAATAAATACTGTTACATCGTTCAATCTATTTCCCAAGTGATTGTTGACAGTCACTGAGTTTCTTTCGTGCAAGCTATAGGTCAACAATAACACGGTCGCGCGTCTTCAACTCATTTCGTCTCCATCTCACTCCCCCATTAAATAAAATTTTATAAGTGATGAAAAAAATAAATAAATAAGGTTGATAGATGAAACCTGCTGCCTGGTCTAGCTGCGCTGCCCATGCATATTCCGTCCACAAAACAGAGGGCTAGTGGGAGTGCGTGTCTTGGCCGCCCGGCCATTCAGCCAGTCTGATGACCACGTGTCACTTTTAGGGTGCTCGGACATTGATCTCACGGCTGTATTTGAAAATGACTTGGGTTTAACCCTCTGTGTCCTGAAACTGACTTGAGTTTTAAAAAAAATCATTTTTTTTTCTTCAAAATTTCAAAAATTATGCATATTTATGACTATAATTCGGGATCAGTGTGAAAATTGCATTCTCTTTATAAGCCCAAACAAGTCTGTTTTTTGTTAATAGTGGTTTTGAGATGGCTTTTGAGATGGTCATGTAAGGCGGTAATTCGTATTTTAACTTAAACAGAACCCACCGGATTGGAAAGGGTTAAGTATGATGGTCTATATAATTTATTAAGTAGAATTGAAGATTATAATTACTTTAAGTACTCAACGCCCAAAATGATCAGTGGTTTCAATCGGGGATCAATTTCAATTTAGTAAAATGTGCAATTATGTTGAAATTCAGTTATGTTAACACGCTATTCATCATGGTTTGGACAGTTCGAATAATTTAACACGAAATCTGGACAGCACACAACAATGTACCTTGCGCAAGTCAGTTGCCGTGGTCACCTGGGACTAAAACGCTGAAAAAATGATCAAAATGTCGCTCGCCAAAAGTTGCCCTCCAGTGCTTTTGTGCAGACGATTTTGAAATCATAATTATTGCTCATCCCTAAGTTCATTAAGTGCAGTTAATGTATTATTAATTAAATGCAGTGCAGTTACTGCGCTGTTTCACCATCGACACAGATGACAAATGTAAAACACACAGTTTACTCTGAAAATACTGGATCTGGATGTTTCTTTAATTACACTTTGATTACTTGAATATTTGTTTCAATGGAAATACGAGGAGTATTTAATTATCTAACGTGTTTTTTTAGCGTTTCCTTCAAATTCAAAATTTGCCCTTGCAGTCATGCACATTTCAAAGGCGACAGCTATATTGCTCGCGATATACCACGCGAGCAATAAAGAAAGTTGTATAGGGATTAAACGTTAAAGCCATAATCAATCTCCCCCCAATTTGATATTGGATTTTGCTCTTAATTTAGGGTGTACACTAAAAAAATGACACTTAAATGGGTGTCCAATTTAGGTCTTCAGATGAGCGTGTAAAGGTGTCAATTTGACACGTTTGGGGTGTAAAACTATTGACACCTTTAGGGTGTCAGAATAACACGTTAAGGATGTCAGAATGGTGACACCTTTAGTGTGTCAGAATAACACCTTAAGGATGTCAGAATGACACTGATAGGATGTCAAGCCAGAATGACAGCTTTGGGGGTCTCATTTTGAGACCCCAAAGGTGTCATTCTGGCTTGACACCCTAAAGGTTTCCAAAGGTGTCATTCTGGCTTGACACCCTAAAGGTGATTCTGATGCCCTAAATGTGTCATCTGACACCCTAAATGTGTCATCTGACACCCTAAAGGTGTCATCTGACATCCTAAAGGTGTCTAAAGGTGCCGTTCTGACACCTCAACCGTGTCAAATTGACACCTTTACATGCTCATCTGAAGATCCAAAATTTGACACCTTTTCTTTTTTCAGTGTAGCATCAAATCAACAAATTTTGATTACCGTTTGCATGAAACAGACATTGAAATTAAAAAAAGTTGAGATTTTTAAATCATTTAAAGCGTTAGCCAAATGCATGTGTGCCTAATCCCACGTGCAAAGTCGGTCGTCCTTCTAAGGTATTCGACATTTTTTTTATTTTTGTCAAATCTTCTTTTTTGTTGTTTTTGCTTGTTTGTGTTAAAATGAACCAGTTTTATAGACTGCAAGGTGAAACTATTAATGGTTGATTTTTGTGCTTCAATTGAGATGTTAAATAACTTCAAAATGATCCAAAGTTCCACTTGAACATGTTGAAATACACTTTGTCTTTTGCAATATTATTGATATTATTGTGATCTGTAGTTTTTTTTTTTTTTTTTTTTCCCAAAGGTGTCATTCTGGCTTGACACCCTAAAGGTTTCCAAAGGTGTCATTCTGGCTTGACACCCTAAAGGTGTCATTCTGATGCCCTAAATGTGTCATCTGACACCCTAAATGTGTCATCTGACACCCTAAAGGTGTCATCTGACATCCTAAAGGTGTCTAAAGGTGCCGTTCTGACACCTCAACCGTGTCAAATTGACACCTTTACATGCTCATCTGAAGATCCAAAATTTGACACCTTTTCTTTTTTCAGTGTAGCATCAAATCAACAAATTTTGATTACCGTTTGCATGAAACAGACATTGAAATTAAAAAAAGTTGAGATTTTTAAATCATTTAAAGCGTTAGCCAAATGCATGTGTGCCTAATCCCACGTGCAAAGTCGGTCGTCCTTATAAGGTATTCGACATTTTTTTTTTTATTTTTGTCAAATCTTCTTTTTTGTTGTTTTTGCTTGTTTGTGTTAAAATGAACCAGTTTTATAGACTGCAAGGTGAAACTATTAATGGTTGATTTTTGTGCTTCAATTGAGATGTTAAATAACTTCAAAATGATCCAAAGTTCCACTTGAACATGTTGAAATACACTTTGTCTTTTGCAATATTATTGATATTATTGTGATCTGTAGTCTCGTCTCTCAACCTACCTCAAAAAGGATGAGTGGCCTATGCGATGAAAGCATTAGTTCAGAACACCAAAACGCTCCATTAGAATCAACTGAAATTTTGAAAATAAACTTATATCGATAATATCTCATGAATCATAAGCAAAATTGAACTTGCTTAAGTTCAAGAAATACACCATCTCGAACCAGCTATAGTCACTTATTTGTTTTTGTCAGCGGGAATAGAAGGCAGTTTAGCCTCGACCAGTTGTTGAATTATTTACTTATGATTAAATTGCGTATTGTGTGGATGGCAAACTAACCCTTGTGTGTTTTTGTTTGTAGTGTGCCACTTACCGGTGACCCTTTTATTGACATCTAACAAGAATATTTGAATACAGGGTTATTAATAATGGATAATGACAATCATTCGGTATTCATATTTCATATTAACCTTGTTAAGTTTTTACGTTGTATATAAGTAGCCATAGCATCAACACTCCTTCCGCGATTAGCAGGTCTTCATGCTGGAACTTAGAACTGATATTAAAACACACTTCTCTTCAATGCTACACGAGTATGGCCAGCTAAAAGGGTCATAACGTATTGGTCACAACGCGTTGCTTTTGAAAGCAACGCGTTGCTAAGGTAGCCAATAGAAATAGAGCTTTAAGCAAGACGTCGGTTTCAAAAACAACGTGTTGTGAGCAATATGTTATGACCCTTTTGGCTTGTTTACCGAAAGCAACGCGTTGCCCTTTGAAGGTCTATTTCTATTGGCTACCTTAGCAACGCGTTGCTTTCAGCAAGCAAGCCAAAAGGGTCATAACGTATTGGTCACAACGCGTTGCTTTCAGCAAGCAAGCCAAAAGGGTCATAACGTATTGGTCACAACGCGTTGCTTTCAGCAAGCAAGCCAAATGGGTCATAACGTATTGGTCACAACGCGTTGCTTTCAGCAAGCCCAAAGGGTCATAAGGTATTGATCCCAATCATGTGTGTTGCTTTTTGAAAGTAACGTGTTGTTTAAATGTCTAATTCTATTGGCTATACCTTAGCAAAAGCAACGCGTTGTCGCAATACGTTATGACCCTTGTGTACGTGTGTGTGTGTGTATGAGTGTGTGTTTGTGTGCGTGTGTGCTATTATAGGACCTCCAGCTCCTTAGAGCTTATAAAACCATGTGTGTATGTGATAAAATATGAGTATTCCGCATAAGATTTCCATACATTCCTATTAGTTGCGCTTTTACACAAAATTTAGCGGTTGGTGGAAAAGGCAGAAAAGCAGATATCATCGATTTCAGTACTGTGAGAACCCCTTTGACTTTGACATGCAAATAGGCTCATTATTGACAAAAATATCCCCAAATTAGTACATATTCGAAACGGTATACTGTCCTTATAATTAGCATTCAAAACTATCATGGGCGTTGTCGCTTTTGCATTTTTTTATTCATCACAACAAAATATGCAACATCGAAATTTCTCCCAGGACTCTATGAAAGACCTCATTGTATATGAGTCCGAGCACTCTTGTATATATCATGCACAACTATACAAATAAGACATTTAAACAAAGAAATGTGTGTAGAATAAATCGCCTTAGGGAAGTTGAGTTAAGGCTTCCCAGATTATATCAGAGTAGATTACATACACAACTATACAAACAAGCCATTAAAAAGCGTAATAATAGTTTGGGATAAATCGCATAAAAGAGTTAAGTTTTTAGTTAAAATTAAGGTCTCATTGATTGTATCCGGTTCCCACTGATGTACATTGTAAAAATGGTGCCTTAGCAGTATACATATTTTTGTCAACAGTTTTTAAACATGTGCCTATTTAGATACAAAGTCGCGTCTTTGAATATTTATTAATCTTTCCCTGGAGATGGCCAGTGCACACAAGTGTTGAAAAAAAAAACATTTCACTTGGCTGGACTCGAACCGGTAAACTCCGTATTACTAGCGCGGCGCTCGAAAGCCAATGAGCTAACAAGCCTGCGTTGGTAGAGGAGCGATTCATCTATATGTGTTAGGTCCGAAAGATGTCCCATCGCTTAACTAGCGGATAGCATCAGAACGGTATATTTACATATACGATTTTTATTTTTTTTGAAATTTTATCTACTAATGTAGACAAGGGTGAATATT
Organism: Ophioderma brevispina; assembly: GCA_023653785.1. NCBI lineage: Eukaryota > Metazoa > Echinodermata > Ophiuroidea > Amphilepidida > Ophiodermatidae > Ophioderma > Ophioderma brevispina. Next base: position 11,531 of record JAMKCH010000470.1, on the reverse strand, counting down.
TATTAATCTTTACCCGAAAAAAAGTCTGCGCAAATAATAACAACTCCCTAGAGATGTAAGCCTTTCCACCAGTCAGGGAAGGTGGGAATGCACCAGTGTATAGACGTTCGTTTTTACGTTGCATAACTGTAAAATTTAATTTGTTGTAAAAATATATAGGGGAAAGTAGTAAAGGTTTTTTTGCGATAATTTGTTGGCAGAAAGGCTGCTTGTATAAAATTGTCAAATGATTGTTAACAGTATTATGTAAAATTTAGTACTTACAGCATATCAGTGATTTGCTAATCAGCCAAATCGAAAAATCATCAAAAATCAGATTGTAGCTGTACCGTAAAAAAGTACAGGAATCCTAAACATAACCTGCAAATGATTTAAGACCAGAAGAACCTAATAAGGGGACAGAACGGCGATTTAGTCATGCGTTTCGAAACGGAAATTACTCAACACGTAAGGGAGTGTGGAGAATCGTATTGGGAACACTGCGATTACCGTTTTCTTCCTTTCTTCAATTTACAGCTGGAAAAGGTAACCTATAAGAATTCTTACCAGACTTATCCTTCACTTGAAGGCTATTCCTGCAAATTTCAAATATGTTCAAATCCTGCTGAGTGTCTGTAATAGTATTTTAAAAGAATCGATATTCTTCCCAGTTTTAAATTTAGTCATTTTAAACAAAAATAGTCATACACTGTAAAAATTGTTAATTAAAATTTTACTCAATGTTGATCAAAAAGGGTACACACATTTCTGTTTCGTAAAAGCTTGGTCAAAGTTGAGTAAACCTTACGCAAAACGGCGTATATTTCACCCTATACAGGGCGTAAGGTTTACTCAACTTTGACTAAGATTCTACTCAACAAAAAGAATAGTTCCTTATAAAAATATTTTAGATGGGCCTGGAAAATTAAACATAAACTACATGTGGAATGTATACAACATACAATAAATGTGCTTGTCATTCCCAATTACAGTCAAATAATGCCGTTTTTACCTTTTTAACGGTTGCACTGTAAATTGCACCGTAATTTGTTCACACTGTAAACTTCTGGTTAGACTTGAATATTGATAAATGCTACCTCGATTGCGATTATAATAGAAAAAAACCTATTCTGGGTCAACAATCATGAATCATAAGTTAATACCGAGAGTGTCGTCACATGATCAACCAATGATGCATGTATGCAATCAAACTAACCTCCCAAACAAATAAAAGGGATTTGTTTATCACATTCGTGACTTCGTTACACCCAAGTGCGTTACAATAGAAGCGGGGTTTAAATATCATATCTTACTCTATACAAAAATGCATGTCAGACCGTGGGATCAATTTTTTAGGTTAATTTTTTCAATTTCGTTCGCGTTATTTTATCACTTTAATGGCCAACTAAAATACAATTTCGGGGAAAAAGCCCAGAAGCACCAAATGAGAAAAACAAATCTCGCTTTTAAATATATAAGATAAACTATATCCAGTGCAACGGTTAACCACGTAACATATGTTACAGCCCCAATGTCAATATTGGATTGGTCAACTGTCGGTTTTCCCTCCTACATCCACGCCAATTTGAACCAACTATACGGACGATATCAAAACACACACTTTGTGATAATAAAACGAAGGTGAACGTGCCCAGAAAAGCGCCTCAAGTCCGTAACTTAAGCATATAAACTTGTTGAAATCTTCCCGATGGCGACACTGGTTTACATTGAGGACATCTTACACCCGATGGTCATTTGAAAATGAAGACGAAATAACCAGCGTACCCTTATGGCTATCTCTACCTAACGCCACACAAGCAATGACCAAAGCTTTATTTGAAGAGACCAGAAGCCAACGGGGACTGACCCGATCCTTTCATTGTGAGGTTTACAATTCAGAAGCTCTACGAAATTGAAAGTGGACTCTTGACAGGGGCTTAATACCCGGCAAAGATCATACTACCATTCTACCAGGTGTCTTTTTAACTTGGGTCTTTTACCGTCCAGTTTTCTGTTTGTTTGGGCGATTTTCTGTGTGGTTAGTGTAACCTTTTTCATTGTTATCGGGGTCAAAATGGCTGCCGGTGATATGGCAAACAGTATGGGAAAATCAAAAGAAAATTACACTTACAAAACTTGTGTTTTTCTTAGCATTGTCTAGTAACAATGATCCTAGGTTTGGCATTGTATTGGGGTGATGAGCAAAGATGGGCTCTTCCAAAAACTGCCAATGCACCCTCTGAATAAAAAAAGACTATTTTCAGAAGGTTAGTTAAAGGAATCAATTAAGAAGTTAAAGCTTAAACTAAGCAAAGGTCCGTGATTGCTGCAGGAAAAATAAGATAAAACACAACTCTTAATGCAAGATTATGTTTCAACAACCTCACTTATATTACGATATGACAAAGAACTCAATGAATAGTAATCTTTTTACCTGTACAATTAAAATGATTACAAATTCGTTATTTCAAGATATCATTAGAGCTAAACCACTCTGATTGAAAATAAATTCGTTAAAACAAATGCAAAATTTCAACATCAATATCAGTTGAAGGCATGTCACACACTTTTAAACGAGTGCCTTCAGTAGATGATAGCAAAATGTAAGGGCGGGTCATGGCTTGGCCATATAATTTATACGGGCATGCTGATATATAGTTTAATTTCAGATTTGTTAGATTTTTACGGAACTTGTGAATTGCAACTTTATCAATTTATTTAATAATTACAACTTCACTGTTGAAACAAATTGCTATAAACAACAAAGAAAAGAAACGTACAGTATGGCACCCAATATAGAGCAGGGGCAGAATATCATAGGGTCCTTGTTTAGGGAGTTCGTTCATGCCCACTGCATCTAAGGTTTGACACCTTTATTAGTTAGGATGGACCCTTTACATCAATGCAAGGTAGTTAGTGGTCTCAAATTATGGTGTCACCTTTTACAATAGGGGCCAATTTAAGGTTACACAGGGGTTAAACTTTTAAACTACTCCAAACATGCAAGAAACATCTTTCATATTGTCTGTCTAGTCATAAGGATTCCAAAAATGTATAGTTTGTACCACTTACGACTATTGGTTTTGGAGTAAAATAACTAAAACTGTAAAAAAAAGGTCAAACTCAATTTGTACAGGGGTTAACATTGAAAGTTACTCTGATTATTTTTAAATGCTTGCAAATTATTGCCTGAGGAATGAGGACTCCCATAAAGTATAGTTTTGCTTATGTTAAATGTTTACTTACCGAGATAAAGGTCAAAGAAGGTCAATGCCAATTGGATTATGTTGCCCCATGACTATTTTGTTATATAACATGCTAACTATACATTGCAGATGCTACAAACTATTCCTTATTTTGACCAAAATTGGAGCAACTGCTGATTTTGACCCCTGTACAAATGGAAATTTACCTTTTTTGCACTTTTAGCCATTTTTAACAATAACTCTAAAACCAATGGTCATAGTACAAACTATACAATTTTGGAATCCTTATGACTAGACGGACAATATGGCATACATTTCAACATGATTGGAGTAATTTAAAGTTTGACTCCTGTGTAAACTTAAATTGGTCCCTATTGAAAGTTGCACCACATTTACCTACCTGCATTTTTGGGCAAATTTCCCAACTGTTGCATGTGGGATTGACTGACTTCAAACACCCTCTGGATCATCCCATCTATACACCCACTCATATGGACCAAGGCCAAAAAGACAGTATTCCCATAGAGGCCTACCATTTGTAACCCACCAGCCAAAATTTCCCACATGCAGGAATCCAATAACATCAAATAACCACAAGCGAACACGATAAATACTAAATCTTCTATTATTACAAATCGAAAATTAAGAAATGAGCTGGAATAATATAACCTCGTCTTACCAAGTGGTTAACTTACCCCCCCCCCCCCGGAACTTTGCTCCGGTGCACAAATATGCAAAAGTTGTCCTTAAAAAGCTTCTCGGCTAATCATTCCCTCATCCTTTTTCGTCATATTTAGCGAAACAAGGGTAGGGAGGTGCCGTGTTTCATTCCCAAGATATTTTATGGTACATTTTTTGAAATTATTATCACAGCCTGGTTCTAAAACCTATATGTTTTTATTGTAAACGAGTCTTTGCCATACATTTATAGCTGAAACCGCATGAAATCCGACATTCCTACCTTTTTTTATTTTTTAAGCGAAAAATGTTTGAGTTGTAACCTATTTCTGTGGAAAAATGCCATGTTGAAATACTTATTTTGGTATCAGTGGAAAGATGAGGACCATAGCTATCCATTGGTATCAAAATCATAAGCATCGGGTGCTTTATAACAAATTCTCGATGGGGTGATAACCCCCCCTTTGGTAAACAGCGTTACAAAAAAAGGCTTGGTAAGACGAGGAGGATGATTGAAAAATACTTGGAAATTAGTATTAAAATTGGGAAAGCGGTTGGAATTCTCAGTTTTGAAATTAAAATGTAAAAAATGGATTTCCTAAATTCTAAAATAAATATCTGGAAATCGAGCCTCAAAATTAAAAAAATGTTGGAATTCTTGGCCATGAAATTAAGATAAAATGTGGATTTCCAGAAAATCCGTATATAAATATGTGGAAATCCAGCCTCAAAATTAACAAAATGGCTGGAATTCCAGGCCATGAAAGTAGGTAAAAAACCTGGATTTCCCAAATCCTCTATGGGGGGGAGGGCATAATTTATCTGGAATAGCCCATTGATATAGAGGGGCCATACTAACTACCAAAGGTGTCAAAGCTGAGATGTAGTGGGGCGTGAACGATGACGTTTGACCCAAGTTCTCGCTCCCGCTCTAATAAGATCAAACGAATCTTAAGAGCTCCCAGAATCTTAGTCAGTTGTTGTAGTTTCACGTTTCTTTTTCTCTGCCATTTGTGCTCTCTAACTTATGATCAACGTGTGTGCTTTGAGTTGACCATGTTGACAGTAACATCTCTATCCTATAATATGCACTGTGCATTATTTTGCATATCAATTATTGTTGTAAAAACGTTTTAAAATAAATCCTTACGACCATTTGTAATATTCGCCATACCATATGTGATAGATAAATAAATCACGTAAGGAACAGGTTTTAAAACAAGCTGTCGTAGTGAAATTAGGATGCTGAATATTGTCTTTAACACGTGCAAGCTCTAATAATAACAAATAATCAATACTTTCTCTTTTTATAGTTAACTGAGAACTCAGATTTTCTAACTTAAAAACTAAGACATGGGCAAGTAATATGCATGAGAATACATATGCCAGTTCTTCTCAGTAGATCAAAGTACGCCTTTATGACTGGAGGCTAAGACCAACCGGCCAAGGCATGACAGCCTGACCAAGACGCCTACACCCTCAACAAGGTGGACCGCCCTTATTGACAAAATAATGTTTTCATATGGGAGGGTCATTTACTGTGAATAAAGTCCTGAAACCTCTTGGCTATAGACCATCCATCTCCTTGGGTCTTATACCACTCTAAATGATGGCCATCAGTTTTACTTAGAGCTGGAATAGCCCCTGTCAATACTAATTTGATGGAAATTTTAATTAATTTAGGGACGGGGCTAATTGTTCTGTTAACAAAGGTAAACAATATTGTTAGAGGGTGTTGAAGGGTGTTATACGTTGGAGAAGACAAAAGAAGTGTCATGTTTCTTCCTATTCAATTGCAAATTGCAAGCCAATAGCTGGGGGTTGAATTAGGCAGATATTATCTAAAAGAGCGCGATTTTATTAAAACACAATTTTGGTACAGTTATGGATGCAGGTGATTCGAATATTGCCGCTAATTTAGCTTTAAAGGTGTTTTGTCCGATCACGCCCGTTTAGGGTTTATACATATTGCTAGCGGCATTAAGTTTTAGCGTACAAGTATCTCTCTTTCTCTTTCTTTTTTCTCCTTTACTTTTCTTGTTCTTTTCTCTTTTCCTTATCCTTTCTCTTTTTGCCGTCTTACTCTTTATCTCGCTCGTTGCTGGTTGCCTCCATTGCTCTCTTCCTCTTTTCTCAATTATTTTTTATAATCAGTTTCTTTGTATCTGTCCTTATTCTCTCGCGTCGTATCTGCCTTTCTTAGTCTATTTGAATGTTTATGCATAATTTCCATTAAACCTTTGACCCCTATTTCCGGAGCAAATTCACAGTCTTTATTTAAAGATGTTATGGAAGGGGGGGGGGAAGTCGAAGGAGAGGAGAAGAGAGGAGAGAGAGAGAGAGAGAGAGAGAGAGAGAGGAGAGAGAGAGAGAGATAGAGAGAGAGAGAGAGAGCGAGACAATTTGACCAAAAATGCATATTTTCAGTTAACATCGCCTTCTTTCCATAAATGGGCAGGATTCGTAGATGTAATTCATAGAAATATGTTGAAAAATCATATTTGTACCAAAATTATGCAAAGTCTGCACAGCTTTTTTTAGCTAAACAATTATTCTAATGTGATATTTAATTATATTTCAACCTTTTTTTCAACTGTACGGCGCGTCATAAAGGTTTAAAACCTACATCTATTTAAAGGGTATTTTAAAAAGGTCCCAAAACGCACTTTACCCCCCCCCCCCCCCCCCCCCAACTTACACGTCCACATCATGTCCTACCTTAGGGTTAAATATTAAGCTTTCCAGTGATACATGATATGGCTCTGAAAAGGATGATATTTTTTTTACTATAATCAAAGTTTTAAGGAAACAGATTTCAGAAATAGCAGTTTGAGAAAAACACAAATTTATACTTGATACTGCCTATTTACTCTACACTTCCCACCCTTTAATTGCTTATTGTAGAATAAGGAACATCATACAGATTTAAAAATTCGCAAGCATTGGCAAGGCTCTTTATTATATAGATGTCACATAGAAGAAAAACATAAAAATCATATTTTTGAACAAACTCGGTCTTTTTTACCAGTTTAGCATCTCCACATCATGCACTACCCTATAAAGTAAACATAATAATGAGCTTTCCCGCGATTCATATGCAGCTCTAAAGTTTAATTAAAGATTTAAAGGGATACGCAGCGATAATACAAGAGAATAAAAAAAATGTGGAAGTGTATTTTTTAGCTTATAAATCCAAGATAAGCATGTACAATTCAGTATAACTACTTTAATGTATAGGAACAAAAACATCAAATACTGAAAAATGAAGTATTTGAGGAAATTTGTCATACCGTCTCCCGCAAATAGACATACATTGATGACATCTCAAATTCTACACTAAACAGCTGATTGTGGTGTACACCAGTACAATAAACAAAGATCAATAGTATTTCTGTTTGAGGTTAAACCGTACAGGTCATGGTGCACAATATTACACTCATAAATCTGGGATATTCACCCTTAAAGGATTTTTGATCAGAAGTCGGAATTTTGATACGCATGCATGCACGTATAGAAATTACAGAATCAGATAAAAGGTACTGCCTTCAAGCCAAACACTTGCAGGTTATGTTAGCACATCTATGCCAGTAAAAAAATACCAAAATGCGAATTTTGATAATTTTTTAGATGTTTCGGATCAGCAGATCGCTGCGTATCCCTTTAAAGGACATTTTTTTCAGAAGAACGATTTTGAGAAATTACACATAAGTTGTATATATATTGCCTATAGTTACTGTATATTTCATCATTTTTAAGATGCTTATTGTCGCTTTATATGAAGAGTCATGGCGATCTAAATCCTAGTTCTACGGACGGAATGCGTCGATAATACCAATATCTTAAAAATAACATTTTTGACCCAAAATGGAAGCTCTTGACGAAAATAGCCCCCAAAACACATTTCTCCCAATTTGAGGATTCCACAACATACCTAATCTGAAAGAAGATACATTCAGCTTTCAATTGAGGTATGGTGTATGTGTGTACGTGTGTAGGGTGGGTATAACTCCAAAAATATAGCCTCTTCACTGTCGCTCTGCTATTGTAATAGGTCTAACCAGGTTGTTGCATCCGCCCAACGGATTTCCATAGTGAACCCTATATGAAATTAATTTTGCTATGAATGGATAGCTATGGATCTCTTCTATCCATTGATACCAAAATAAGTATACCAATATTCCCAGCACATTGCTCTATGACGTCATAATGCATTGCGCCCTCCCCAAATTTGGTGAAATTCAGTTTTGATGTGTAACAAAAAGTATAGGGAAAATTAGTCTTTGTCAAAGACTAGGTTTTAAAGAATTCGTTGGATGGGGGGGGGGGGGGGTGAAACTCAGCGAGGTTCGCAGAACCAAGTTGGTTAGTCCCTTTTAGCTGATAGTAGCCGGTATTTTATCTTTCCTAGGACGTATACAGTACAAGTGGTCTTCGCTAAGTGTCTACTTTTGGCTTTAAAAAAAATGAGAGAAAAAGTTTTTTCAATCATAATTTTTTTTCTTGGAATGTGTTCACAATAGTGCACAAATACTAGAATGAGCACTCGACGCGATCTTTAGAGCCTTCAAAAAATTTTATGCGACATCTAATTTTCAGTGTTGTAGCATAGGGAAAACCATTAAAAGTCATTCCGTAACACTATTTGTTATGGAAATGACAATCAAGACGTAATGTCAAGCTGAGTAAATTCTACTCGTATCCTCAATATCTGAACAAAAAGGAAGAACCAATGAGGGAGGATCTTTCAAATGGAGAAACCAGATTGATTATGGACTGAGATTTTATGCCCCAAATGAACAGGTGAAAGTGTCAAGAAATCATTTCCGTAACGGTAAAAATTTACTTTTACTTTTTTTTACATCATTTTTAATGGAATGACCGTTACGGAAATGATGGTTCAAACATTTAGACCAGTATAAAACGTCTCCCTAGGGCGAGTGCTATCGTGATTGTTTATTTTAATATTTTTAGGGGACAGGTCACAATTCTGTTGTCACTGCAATCAAAATGGAATCTACTTTCCTATATTTATAGTGGTTATACAGCGTTCCGAGACATGACACTGAATAAAGGTACCTCCCTCATTTTTGCCAAAATGTCTGTATTTTGAGGATATCATCAGGATTACGGAGATAAATGCGTGTGCCAAGCCTAAATTATGCACAGGACTTATTGACCAAGTTATTTTCATGGATCAGTGTTTTCAATTTATAGACTACCCTTCAAAATGTTCGTTACGCAAATGACTTCACTCAAAAGCCAGGGACAGATTTTTTAACAAAAAATGGTAACATTAGCATGTAATTGATGCATTATGGCATGATTTGATAGATAGGATATGTTCAATCAGTTAAATCCTTAGATGATCAAGAGCAGGCATTTCCCAATGAAAAATTTATACCAATAATAATGCAATTGTAATTTTAAGCGTAATCATAGGGACATAGGGTTTTCGGGGGGGGAGGGGGTTGAATCTAAACATTAGAAAAATAACAAAATTAACTTTGTTTATCAAGGTTTTTATATTTTTTATAATAAAGATCATATTTATCAAGACAAAAACCACAACAGAAATATTTCAGAATTGTATTTGTTTTTTCAATGTATAGTGAGTTAAAGTAGCCGGACACGAAGATAGACAATTAGACGAAGACCACCCAATTTCTTGGTTCAACGTCTGAACACAGACTAACTAGGGAAATTGGAATTTCGGCTAAAATCACACAAACGACCAATTTCTCCGAATTTTGACAAAATAAGAAAGATAAAGACAATTTAACTTAAGTGAAGTTTAAGCAATAACATGAACACTTTGTATTATAAGAGCAAATTTATGCGCTACACAGTTACAGAGTAAAGTATAGGGCGGCTTCACCCCCACACTCTAACTTTGGCGGCTTATAACCCTACCCACCCATGTAGCGGTGTGGGTCCGTTCCCCCTAAAATATGCCCGCAAAATATGCAAAAACGATTACCTAAAATAATTTGATGACACATCGCGCATTTTGCACGTACGCCACGGGAGAAAACCCCGGAGACAAACCTCTCGGCGGGTGTTACCCCCCGGTTAGAGAGGGTTGAAATTAAATCTGGAGATTCAGCAATAAACAGCTTTTATTAATTTGGAGTTTCTTTTCATCGAAAGCACAAGCTTTGCTGGAACAATTCTTTTCAAATAGGGAAGGTGTGGAGGAGTTCTAAAAATGAGCTTTTGGAATGTTCCTAGGGCTCTTTTCATTTTAAGAAAACCAGAAGATTTATCAAGTATAACTGGAGACAACTCAAGAAGTTCTTTGTACAATAGAGATGATAGCGGACTATAAGAACCAATAAACTGCGTGTAAAATGAATAGCCCTCAGAGATGAGATGTTTCTCCGCCTAATGACCCTGGATCATTATTTAGCCGGCTAAAATTATTCTAAATGCGAGACACAAGTACATTATACCTTTCGCCCACCTACTCCGTACCATGCTTTCAGTGGCGGATTAAGGTCAGCAGTGTCAGCAGCTGCTGAACCGGGCCACCTAAAAATTGCCTCTCAGCGGCCCTCAGACACTCCCCAGTTGCACTAAAGTGCGACATTGCGCCACTTACGACCCAAAAGGGCCTCACCTTAAGCTGCTGACAGCGCACTTTTCCTTAAATCCGCTACTGGATGCTTTATTCCGACAGGAATAAAGCATATGATACAAAGTAGGTGCGAATGTAATCAGAAATAGAGATGTGAATTAGGAGCCTGACCTACCAAAAAAATCTCTGTTCAACTGTTGGTCACGAAATTAGGTCTGTGGTAACAACCACGAATATGGGTGAAATTATATTGTTATCCTAATATCGTGCCAGAGGTGCCGTGTAGATTTCGGAGCTTGACTCTGTATGGCACCTACCATTTATACCATATATTTGCCTTTTTTTTATTGAGTAAATAATTATGACTCGAAACTGAATTAAAAGTAGGCTATTTGTTTTATTAGATCGAAACTGCATGATATAAAATTAAAATGATATGATTATTATATATTACTTTATTACAAAATGTTTATTATTATACCGACTATAAATCGCTTACACGACAAAAGACTCATATGAGGTAATTTTAAATCTCTTTGTTGATAGTTGGATAAATTACATTATTTATTCGTAAATCAGTAAAATGGACTGAACGTGCTTCAAACCTTTAAGATGACACTAATTCGTGGGAACATTCACACCACTATTATATTGCCAAAAATAATAACTACACAATGATACATTACACACTATTTTATAATAAATACCAAAAAATGACATGATTGAATAGGAATTAAAAGTCGAAAGTATGCTACTTGCTAAATATAACTTTGGCCACCCTTATTGACCAACGCAAGAATAATAGGTGGATTAATAAACGATGGATGTGAAGTCGATAAGAGACAGCCGTGAGAAATTCTCAAAAGCCCGCGAACAACAAGTCCGACGTTCTCAGCGTGTGGCTACCCTGCAAGCGCCACACCGAACCATAAGGTGAAAGCGGGATAGTCGATTACGTCTTGCTTGCATATGACCAAAATACCGTTTAGTGAGCGTAAAATCTTCTAGTTTTGTGTTAGATATAACATTGTAAAAATCGTTTCACGTTTTTTCTATAGTTTTCACAATGTGATGGCCTAGTAGTGTGGTTAGCG
>JAMKCH010000469.1:0-105451 GCA_023653785.1 Ophioderma brevispina | reverse complement strand
AACAAACATCACACGGGGAAGGTAAAGCTACAGGGTGATCCAAGTGATCGATGGGGGGGGGGGTTGGTAACCACCCCCCCCCTCCGGAAGAGATAGTACCAACCTGCCTAAACACAACACAGGAAATCACAGACACTTGATTTTGGTACCAATAAATAGCTATGGTCCTCCTCTTCTATTGTACCAAAATGAGTACCAACATGCCTAGCATTACGTCACAATGGACGTCATAAAGTCGCATGTCAGCAAAACTGCCATTTCCTAGACCACACAGTGAAAAATTCAATTTTCGCCAAAAAGCTTAGAAAAATCAGATTTTAATCGCGGTTTGGATCTACTTGAGCGGAAATGACTAGTTTTATATAATGACATCATTTAGAGCTAGAATCGGGTGTTTGAGTGCAAAAAAATTGCGAAGATCAATTTTCCCCCCTATAGTCAGTATTTTTGTCACTTTCCTCAAAATCATATGACGTCCATGGTGACGTCATTATGGGGATGTAGTACTTATTTTGGTACCAATGGAAACGAAGAAACTCTAAGCTATACTTTGGTCCAAATTTACACGGAAATCGAGGTGTTCAGTAACGAAAATCACAGGGGGGTGGTAACCACCCCCCCCCCTTCGGGAGGTTTTGTTACAAAAACTGGCTCAGGTAGACGAGGGTTAAAAGTCAGACAATACAAACAATGTTGGCGCAAAATCCCACCGCCTAAAGCGGCCAGCGCGAAAACAAATTGAGGGGTCCATAGCCCCCCCCCCCCCCTTGGTCAAGTGTTAAGGTTACTTCTGAATCCTTGTGTTTATTTTGGCGTTAAAGCGCAGCGGTTGGATCATCGAAGGAAGTGGAAACCACTTTCATCCCCATGTATCAAAATGACCAGTGTTGCAAAATATAGTTTTGCTTTTTAAACCTATGATATTTTCCTTCTGTTTCAGTGAGATAATTCTCAGGGTACGATGTAGACATGTCGAAACCTCCAAACTTGTATCGCTTCAGGTCCACACGGGTTGGCGATAGTTGCAATGCATCATTGGCGTCGCACATCTGGTAGATATTTCCTTGAGAGCAGAAACCATATCAGAATAAATTAAATACTATACATGTTAGTTAATCCAAAGTTTGAAATCCGGTGTGAAAGGAGATATTGGGACTGCAGGATTCATAGTCCGGGCCGGGCTCCATAGACGACAACGGATAAAGCGTGAAACTAATGTTACGTGAGAGTCCAATGATCGATCCTATTGTTCAGGCCATGTTCCGGACTGTGAGCCCGGAGCGACAAATATCTCTGCCACACCGGTTTTGTCCCCGTTAAACGGGGTGGCCGGATAAACCTCGCACTCAGCAGGGAGAAAAAGATAAGTGACCCAGGAGCCCTTCCTGGCGCCAATCCACAGTTTTCGGCGGTGGGCTTAGCCTTTGGGCAAACACACCAACATGCAAGGCAACACGTTGCGGAGGCACGTCCATAGCTCCCAGAGCTGCGCATATAGATGAGTTCTTTTCATTCTACTAGGGAAGGGTAACAGCTACCTGCCTCATCAATTTCTTGAAAACCCATGGGGGTACCGGTTTAGCCGCCGACAACTCCGCCCTGGAACAGGTAGTACTGTTTACCAGTAGCAGGCCCTAAATGGAAACCTGACTGACCCAACATGCTATGGGCAAATAAAGCTTTTGAAATAGGTGTAGAATGACCCCGGGGATCACTTACATACATTCCCGTGTTGTCATACTCGAGCAGGGCCTTCATATCGACCCTAAACACGGTTACCTTTCCTTCAATCAGCCTACCCTTAGCACGGATAAACCCAAAAGACATACCCTTATAAGAGGAGTAACTAAATGGTAAACCCTAAAACATTATGGTGGGCACTGATTAGGCATGCTCAAACGGGGACTCAAACGTCTGTGTGAAGATTAAGTCTGATTTCTATCTCTCACAAAGAGAAAAGAAGCTATCATCAGGGACGGATCCAGCCCCTTTCAGAGGAGTAGGCGACCAGCTTGAAAAGGTAAAAAATGACGATATGGCCGCGTAAGGTAAGGGTAAGGTGCGGAAGGGATTCCCCCTTCCACGCAACGCCAAACAAAAACAGTCGAAACCCTGGCAATATTCACTTTTCAAAAGCACATTTCATTCAACTGATGGGAAACATTTGAAATTTGTAAGTGATTCACTATGCTTTGCTTTGAGAAGTACCACTTTTTCGCCCCCTTTAAATTCAATGGAGTTGGCTCACATACCGTCCAATGAATGCGTATAAACTAAGGAAGAGCAATCTGTATCGCGACGATCAGGTAAATCACAAAAAGGGTCGTCATTTCTCAAAAGATGCACGGCCTGCACTGAAATCAGTTCTCTATGATAAACCGCAGTTGCGCGTAAATGTTTGCAAATATCTTTCTACGTAAAAAAGGTGTATTGCATTGTCGCATTTCTTTTTCGGCAAGGAGGAGCCCGATCCGCCATTGGCTACCATAAACGCCGGGACTGCGGATGCGAAAATCTACCCTTATGGTCATTTAGCTTGCTTTTGTGACCTTTTCGAGGTCCGTGCCGGTGTGAAAAACCTACCCTTTCCCGCGTTTTTCTGCTCGGGAGGACAACTTTAGGTGGAGTGGCCCCCCGGAGACGTACCATTGATTAAACTGGTATATAAGGAATAAGACGGGTGTAGTGCCGATACGGTTTGGTCTTTGACCGGGGGGGGGGTATCTTGTATTCAAAGGGGGCTTTCTCGTGTACAAAAAAACGCGTAATTATAGGGTCGTTTTTTTGAGGCAGGCGATGTACGCGGAGTACATTGTTTAGGGTATCACAATCTCTCAAAACTTCAAATAAGGGTATGCTTTTCAAGTCCAAAATACCGGTTAGTGTGTCTTGTGATATTTTGAGTACTTGTAAAAATTACATTGAAATGCGGACAATAGTGGGTTTGTTCCCGATTCTTCTGATTTCACATAATAGTTTCCCCGAGTAATTTTAACCGCTTTCAGCCTTATTTTAGCTTATTTTCTTATGGTCGTTGCGTCTCCTACAACTAAGAATGATTCGTTAGATGTAGGCCTATGTCGTAGAAACAGAATTAGGGTCTGTCTCTCATTTATGTCATCAAAATAAGGTCTGGATATTTTAGTCCGGGTTTTACTTAGTTCAATGAAAATGGGGAAGATGCAGGGAAAAACTCCCAAACGACGTCACCCGATAAGACCCATAATTCAAAGAAATAGGGACAACTTTAAAAAATGTAATGAATTTATAATTTTAGACAATTAGGCTGTAGATAATGCGCAAATTGATGCGTTAAACAAAATAGTGAGATAAAAAAACTTCAATGAAACATTTCATGTGTAAAAAATTTCCTTATCAGGGCCAGTACCAATAAGCGCCCTAGTGCCTGTTAAAGTGGTTAAAGGTACATTTTTAAATAATCGTTTAGGTAGCAAAATTATGTCAAAATTAATTGTTTAGGGTGTATTTTTAAACTTCTCATGCAAAATAATTCTTTAGGGTTTTAAAAAATTAAACAAAAAAACACTTGTTAAGGGTAGCAAACCCAAGCCAAAGTACTTTGTTTAGGGTAGCAAAATTTATGTCAAAAACTGTTTAGGTGTATTTTTAACTCTTCATGCACATACTTCTTAGGGTTTTAAAATTATTAAACCAAAAAAAACACTGTTAAGGGTAGCAAACCCAAGCCCAAACGTGTAATTTGTTTAGGGTAGAAAAATCAACACGAAATACGTGCTAGGGTGTTTTTTCTTGCCAAGTGAAATACGCGATTAGGGTACGTTTTGGGAGGTCATACACGAGCATGATATCCACATTGGAAGACAAGTGCCCCCCCCCCCCCCAGGGGTATTTGAGAGCATGAGAAAGTGATTTGTGAATGAGACGTGGTTGGCACCCACTTTAGGTTTTTTAGAAATACATGTTGTCAAATCCTAGTGACAAAGGTCTCAGTAATAGCGAGGGAATTGTGTTATAATAAATTATATGAATGTTAACACGAATTTTTATTTATGAGAGGTCTCTACGGAAGCAGAAAGTGCAGTTGCATCGAATGTTTGTCAAGGTTTACTCGGCTCCGTGTAAACTTTGAGAAAGGGATATTACCATCTCCTCAACGCAACACTTCCTGATGATGTTAGTGTTGAGCAAGATGAGTCTTTATGTTAAGATTGTATCCCCCGATGTACGGGATGATGAAGGGACATACCATCCACATCCGTGATGATGATAGTAAGTATAAAGAAACAATGTGTTCAAAAGAAAGCAAAAACAACGGAATCAAGAAAAGGGGTCAACTGAACAAGATACAACGAAAGGACCAAATTCCAAAAAGGAGAAAAGGACAAAAAGTAAAAATATTAGAAAAGAGAAAGAAGTAGAACACGAGCCCAAAATGAATTGAATTTACACCGCCAGTGCCATTGCATTGTACTGTGTCCCCCCCCCCCCCCCCCAGGCGAACTTTTCTGAAAAAAAATATTAAATAAATGTTTTAACAAACTTCTTTCTTTTCCCAACACTGTTTTGGGTAATACCTTGATGACTATTTTATTTTATTACGCAATAAGATGATTCTGATTTTCAATGAAATCAAAATCCACCTTCCTTTTTAATATGCAAATTGCTACAGTGGTACATATGATACACATAACATGTTGCACCTTTTGGTAACAGGCGAATTTCGTTTTCGTCCATCACGATACGACGTGTTGGAGTCTAGTACAACGGTGGACCTAGGAACCAGTAGAGAGATCTGGGAATACTGTAACCGATGCTGTCGCTAGTAAGAGATGAGATATATTTGGTTTCAAGAAATAATTTCGTAATTCCCTAAGGTATTTTTTTCGGAAATCCATGATCTACCAACCTGACGATCACCGCAAAAAAAAAGATGTAGCGTTATTTTTCTAGTTAGTCTAGGGGCAGTTTCCCCAAAAGCAAATCAGGGGACCGTTCGTGATTTTAAAAAGTGGCCAAAAATGGCATTAAGGGACGTTAGGGGACGTTGGTCATATCTTGCGTGGGGGGGGGTTGGTCTGGGGGTGATCTTTTCGAGAACAATTTCATAGATGAAGATAACTAATGACTATGTTAACACCAGACAAATCCCACGCCGTCCGTTTATATACTTTTCCAAAAAAATCCACCAAACCGGGTATACCCGTGAGACCCGTTGTTTCCACCAACAGTCATCCCACTGAAAAGTGTTCCGAATTCTTGGATTATCATCTTCAACCACTAGTGCAACGTTGCCCATCTTAAGGATACCACAGACTTTCTTAACAACTTTCGGACTTGAAAACATCTCAAGGCAGTCTTTGGTTTCACTAGATGTTAAATCATTATACAAAATATTCCACTGACGACGTTTAAAATGCCTGTAGAGAGGCTCTGGAGCGCGTAAACACTAAAACGCCACCTACCGAAGAACTTATGCAACCTACTAGAACTTACACTTAAATCCAACAATTTCGTCTTCAATGACGGGAAAATACTTCATTCAAGTATCGGGAACTGCAATTGGTGCAAGATTCGCGCCGTCCTATGGCCAATTTATCATGGGTTGGCTTGAAAAGTACTTCTTGAGGGACGCTCCAGTGAAACCAATGGTTTGGTATCGATACATAGATGACATTTTCATGGTATGGACACAACTCCAGTAAAGAGCTTTCTGATTTCCTTCATCATTGCCAATTCAATTCATTCATGCTATCAAAGTTTAACAGTGATTATTCCGCTCGGTAATTTCATTCCTTGGATGGTACAGTTAAGTTGTCTGAGGGCCTAATACATTCTGATCTCTATAGCAAGCCAACAGACAAACACGCTACTTGCTACGGTTTTAGTTGCCACCCAGAAAACGCACTCGTAACATACCATATAGCCTCGCCTTGCCGTTACGACGATTTTTTCTGATGACGAACATCATAAAACAAACCAAAACTCTGATCAAACAACTCAAGAACGTGGCTATAAGGAAGATCTGATTTCAAATCAATAGCCAAAGAAGCGGCCGTTATCGTGCAGATTCCCTGAAATACAACCCAATCAAACTCTGAACGCATTCCTCTTGTGGTCATTAATCACCCCCGGCTCCCCCACTTGGCAGATATCACCAGGAAACACTGGCAATTCATCGAGACCCAACCCGCGGACTCCAAAAAGCCTTTCTGTTGTCCCTCTACATTATTTCAGGAGACCTCCCAATCTGAAAGATCACTTGTACGCGCCAAGGTCAAGAGTGGTACCACGCAGTCCTCTAAAACCAAATCACTGTTGCCGACCATGCCTCAAGCCCCGTGTAAAAACTGCAATACATGCGTAGTACAAAACTTTCCACGAACATCACGGTGCCAAACGTTTCACCATAGACCAAGGAAATCACTTGACACGGAAAAAACGTATTATCTGATTCCAATGGCACAAATTGCAAAATTCGTATGTGGAGAAACGGGAAATGACATTAGAGAACGTATGCGCAACCATAGATTCCACAATAGCTTTTCAGGAGTCATCCAGAAAAACCCATATCCGTCCACTTCTCACTTCTAACCACTCAGCAATGACATAGATCTCACAGTAATGAAGCCTCGCCCAATCGGTTAAATTCCCGCGTCACATACCGTGAAAAGTTTTTGATTAATACTCTCAACACAATCCAACCCAACAGTTTGGAACTCTTGATTTGAAATCCCCCCACCCATTTTCTACCTTAAAGGCATTTTTAAAGTTTGTCTATAATTTAAAATGCGCGTCTCAGTAAACATTGTCCGCACATGGTAACGCCGCGTTTCACGCCACGCGCTTTATCGCGCTAATGCAAGTACTTGTGTAGTCTTATTTTGTTTCAATCAGGTCAGGGGTAATATTTCAGCAATAAAGCCTGATGAAGACACGCACAGTGGCGAAAATTTGCTAAACAACCGTTTTCCCGTTGTGCACTTTTATGAACACAGATATTATATATATATTATATATATATATGTTATATTATAGATATATAATATATATATATATATATTATATATATATATATATATATATATGTGAGGAAATTTTGCAAGATCCGAAACCATTGAATTTCCAAGACGGGGGTTAAATGTATAGGCGTGAGAAATTAGTCTCGGAGCGGAAGTAGCCAGTATGCATCATTATTTATCTAGCTTTCTAACGTTTCAAGTTCTTCCATCAGATCTACGAAAAACTAAATAAAATAATGATGGCATACTGCTATTCGCTCCAGAGGGGGACTAATTTCACGCATATATAGAGTATATATATAATATATACTATAGATATATATATCATATTATATATATATATATATATATATATATCTATATCTTTCAAATTAAGAGCGCTCAACCCATATTACAGGAGCGAAACAATATTTAATACGTTAGACTCTGAAATTCAGGAATGAAACTCACCTCCATCTACATCGCTTGGGTAAACCCATATCATAAATATAGATGTTTCAAGGTCGTGTCTTAACCAAATATATGTAGGGTATGCATGCTATGGTGTCACGGCCAAGCCATTGTCAGCATTGGTCTGCACTCCGCCAATATTCGATGCTCAACACTGAGTAGTGGGAGCTTAATATAACAGTGGTTATTTATATGTCAAGATGTATTTTCAGGTGACTTTACTAAGAAGTGAGAGTGCTCAATCCCCGACCTCTGGAAAAGAAAACGTTTACTCAGGGTTTTACTTTCCCACAGTTGTCAGATGATCGTGGCAATGCTACTGCTGAAGATGACTACTCACCGCTTGTGCAACTTCCGCGTAGAGTTTGCAGTATCTCAGTCATTGGTGACATTTTCTGTGGAAATTGCTTCCGACGAAATTGACGAATCAGATGAAATCTTCTTTGTTGACCTTAAGAGTGCAACTCATGGCACTGTTTCGTCTCCAAGAGAAGCAGAAGTGGTTATTACCACTGGCATTACAACACAAGATTCAACAGAAGTTGCGGGTATGATGTCTAATAATGGTGGTAAAGAAAATATATACCTAAAGCGACGTTTTTTTTTGTATCAAAATAAACGTTCATTAATAATTTTAAAATAATAATTACAAAATTTTACTATTATTTAAATCATCTAGTACTTCATTCAGGCAATGATTGTTTTATAGCTCATCTGTTATAATTGATTTTAATTTATCAAGATTCCGGGTTAACTACAAACGTCATGATTGGGATTGCATCAGGAGTTGGAGCCGTTGTCATATCCGTAGCCATTGGAATCAGTTTAGCTGTTAACGCATTTGCAGGGTCCACTGCTTCCACAACTGTTGCAGCTGGTCAAGTTGGCCTACAGCCGAGTGCGTTTATCCCGGGACGTCTTCAGCCGCCAATGTATCTTCCGGATGGAGGACAAACATCTCCAAGTGCTTATAATCTTAATTAATAACCGGATAAGAATCCTTGTGAATGTACAACAATATTACTATAGGGAAACAACACTCTAATTTATTACACTTAATTATTTAGAATAGTAAATGAAAAAGAGAACTGAAGGGGCGGGTCCATGTTACCAGAAACCTTACAACCAGTGTGACATCTGACGTCATGTTTATAGTTGTCTGTCCCATGGCAATTTTATATGCAACGTGAATAACTTAGCGTACCCAATGGGGTTGTATCCCTTTCCCATTTTTCCTTTCCCTGCTAAATCCCAGCTGGTCAGGTGTCGATGTTATTCAATTAGCAAAACTGTAATTTAAAGTTGCACGCTGAAAGTCTCAATTGATTTTACACGAGAAATTTGATTGTTTAATCCGTCTGTCTGGCATTTAAAGGTGAATGACCCGATCATGATCCAATTTTTCATATTATGCTTTATCCTTCACATAGAAGCATATACCAAAAACATCTAATTACAAATTTTGAGTTAAATTGTCCCAGCCGTTTGGATAGTACTCACACTGTACAAAAGTATTGGACCATTCAGAAATAAAAAATTTTAATCACAAAATGATTTCAAAGTAAACCAGCGATTCCTAACCACGTATGACGCATTGAATGCCAAAGTAATAATATAAATAATAACATATATTTATATAGGCATTAGCATTAAGAATGATCAAAGCGCTTTACATGGTCTTACAGTTACAACATATTACATAAATCTTAAAGTACCATCTTAAAGCTACAATCTTAAAAACTATTATACAACATATATACATTAATTAATTTGTGGAAAAAGATATGTTTTCAATTTGCTTTGAAATGGTTAGGTTAGGAGACAGACGCATTGTTTCAGGTACTTATTCATAAAAATGGTGCTGAATGGCGGAAAGCTTTGTCACCGTTAGATGTATATTTCTTTGACACGAGAAGATTGCTGTCAGCATGGATCGAAGATAAATTGTGTGTGAGAGTTGTGAGGTGACATTGATCGATTATCAGGTATATGGTGCAGCTTCATTTTTCTTCTTATATGTTAGGTAAGGGAGTTTGAAATGATCCTTTCATTAACAGGTAACCAGTGGAGTTGTTTTAATAATGGTGTTATGTGCTCCCTCCGGTTTGTGTTTTTCAAACAAATGTTATTCCCCAGAACCCTGGAGTGCGAAAAATATTTTGATTTGATTGCCATGTTCCCTAAAAATGGCGGATTAAAAGAGCTGGCGATAGATAGCTTGCCAAGTACACCTCAGCAGGAATACAGAAACAGGAACGCAACAAATGACTCCAAAATAGCCACTTAACACTAAGTGGCCAAGGGGGGGGGGGTGGGCTCCATAGTACCCAACATTTGATTTTTTGCGATCTCGGTTACGGAATCACATTTTTCAAGGAGTTTTTGCTAATTGTGTGATTTATGCATACGCTTCTCCTGATACAAAAAAAAATTAAATCCGCCCACGGCTTCATTAGAATAATTAGGTTGGGTCCTAGGAAACTCCCCCCCCCGGGACACGAACGGAAGTGACAAAAAATCAAGAAATTTTTTACTAATTAAAAAAAATTAAAGTAAATAAATCTTGGGATTTATTTGCTTAGAATATAGACCTTAGAGTAATAATTAATAATAATACTTAAATCAAATAACCGTTTATATGCTGATAGCAATCAATTTTAATTTTCTCATGCTGTGCTCTTAACTGTGTAAGTCTATGGGAAAAATAAGGCGATTTTTGAAGTTTCTGAGAAAAATACAAGATGGTATAAATTTGGCTGGCCTATATTTTGCAATGATTATTTTAATTGGTTATTCTAGAGTAGAGATATAAAGGAATTTTTTGGTTGTCAAAACCTTACACTGGAGTTGCTGAGGATGGAAATGTGCGACCCACTCTGTTTCGAAGAGTGACATTTTCAATTGGCCATAGGTCATAGGTCAAAGGTCGGATTTTCATTTTTATTGTGGGTATGTGGTTCTTACGTGACCCCCATTTATTTGTGTTAGTGTCATGATCAAACTCCCACGGGAAAGTGGTTATCTGGGTTGAGTCCCTAGGAACCCCCCCCCCCCCTTGGGCACTACGGAAGTTTTTTAGCTTGGGCACTTAAGTGTTAATGAATTGCTGGAGTTAACTCTAAATATTAGTTTAAGGGAGAAAAATTGCAGGCTGTGTGAACGGAAATGAGATAACGTAATGGGAAGATGAGAGCAAAAAGTCCATCGCTGTTTGACTCAGGAAAATTGGAATGACAAGAGAGTGGTCACGTGGTAACTTGTGAAAAATACAACTTGTTTCATACAGTTACCTTATACTGTTTGTAGTGAATGTGACATAGTATTTAAGGCATGTTTGTGCAAACCACTGTGATTTTCATTCAAATTGTAATGCGGATGTCTCAAAATTTCCCGCTTTTTTAAAGACCACTGTCCTCCATTGACGTTATCTCATTCCTGGTCCACACAAGCACTGCACTTTTCCTCCGTAAACATTTAGAGTAAATCCTAACAAACCCGTGCAATTCATTTAGCGCCTATTTGGGAGTCATTTGTGTCGTTCCTATGGCTGTATTCCTTCTGAGGTGCAATCCGCAAGTTATCCATCGATTTTTGAACTTTATTTTTTGTAATTGTCTATTAACGATACGCTTTTTTCCATAAAAAATATAATTTCTTGCATGTTAATTAGATAATTAGCTTGGGTCCCTAGCGCCCCCCCCCCCACCACCACCACCATTTAGACACCAACGTGAGTGTGATTTTAAATAAATAAATTAGCAAACCCTGTTGCCAGAAACATTTTTCTGCTTATTTCTGCGCTGAAGCCCTTCCTTTGTGCGCAAACCATATTATCGACTGGAAATATGTGTTGACTCCATTTCTTTGTTCGTCGCCATGAAGGTAACTTCCGGTCAAGTGTACACAACACCTAGTCTACGCTACAGAGTACACGGTCACGAACGGGTGCACGGACTGATTATTAAATCCTGTAATAATAGGTGAATGTACTCCATCCGGTTATTCATTTTTCAATTTTCCTAGACCTGGCGACAGGCATGGTGGTATCGCCATAATAAGTAAATCGGTCCTGAAGTTAAGTATTGCACCAATCGGTATTGACACTCGCACCTTTGAACATGCTTCAGTATCTGACAATTCTAAATCACTTAGGTTGATAGCAATCTACAGGCCTCAACCAACAAAAGCTAACAAAGAAGAATGGGTTTACACTCAAGCAATTCCAAGAAGAGTTTGAAGACTTTCTTAGTATAGTATCTGCTTTTCCTGGTAAACCTCTCATTTTAGGCGATTTAAATGTTCATGTTAACAAACCTTCTAAACCTGATGTTTGTCAATACCGTGCATCCCTTGATGAACATGGTTTTAATCAATATGTCAAAGGTCCAACACATAAATATGGAAATACACTTGACCATGTCATATGTCGTCCTGGTGACGATCTTCTTGTTTCTGGTAATTCATGTGTGGTATCATGGCTTAGATATGGATCTGACCCCCTATAGTTCAGTGTGAAGTAAATAGGTCTACACTCCACCTGAAACGTTCTTTTTACCCACTAGGTGTTATAAGACTTGCTCTAATCAGTTTAAATCTGATCGTACCCCTTGCCATGGAGCATGTTCTTTCTAAATGATCCCAATGCTCAGCTGAACTATATACTAGTAAATCACTGAAGTCCATTGAAAATCACTGTCCCGAAAAAACGGCCGCAGAAACTCATCAGCAATCCAACATGGTAATGAGCGCTGTACGGCTGCTCGTCGTGAACGTAGAAAGTGTGAACGTAGATGGAAAACGACTATGTTAAATGAGGATCGCCAAAGTTTTTAGAACAAAATGATAAAGTTAATAAAATATCAAGGAACTAAAATGCTTATTTCAAAGAGATATAGAAAGCTCAAATGCAAAAAATATGTTTAATACTTTAAATTCCTTGTTGAAATACATTCTACTCAAAACTACCTGCAATGTCTCTAATTAGAGTTGAGTATAGATTTGCTTTTACTTTACTGATAAGGAGTGTAAAATCAGGTCTGAACTTATCAAATGTGTGAAGGCTAGGCAAAATTGATACTGATGGGTTATTAGTGGGGTTTGGTATGTCAATGAAACAGTTCAGTGAGATGATTTGGTGCTCAAGTTAGATTTTCTGCTGTTTTTTCATTCATAGGGACCAGACCGTCAGAAAGGAATGTGTGCAAATTTTCGGACTGCTGCCCCTTCCTCAAGGGGAAATGTTACTACTGGGAAAATATGTGTTGACTCCATTTCTTTGTCGTCGCCGTGAAGGTAAACTTCCGGTCAAGTGTATACAACACATAGCCTACGTTACAAAGTACACGGTCACAACGGTGAACGGACTCTGATTATTAAATCCTGTAATAATAGGTGAATGTCTCCATCCGGTTATTCCATTTTTTTCAATTTTCCTAGACCTGGCGAAAGGCATGGTGGTATCGCCATAATAGTAAATCGGTCTGAAGGGTTAAGTATTGCCCAAATCGTATTGACACTCGCACCTTTGAACATGTTCAGTATCTGCAATGCTAAATCCCCACTTAGGTTGATAGCAATCTTACAGGCTTAAACCAAACAAAAGCTAACAAAGAAGAATGGTTTACACTCCAGCAATTCCAAGAAGAGTTTTGAAGACTTATTAGTTATAGTATTGCTTTCATGGTAAAACCTCTCTTTTAGGCGATTTAAATGGTCATGTTAACAAAACTTCTCAACATGATGTTTGTCAATACCGTGCATCCCTTGATGAACATGGTTTTAATCAATATGTCAAAGGTCCAACACATAAATATGGAAATACACTTGACCATGTAATATGTCGGCCTGGTGCGATCTTCTTGTTCTGGTTATTTCATGTGTGGTATGATGGCTTAGATATGGAGCTGACACAATATAGTTCATGTGTATGAAGTAAATAGGTCTAAACCTCCACCTGAAGACGTTCTTTTACCACTAGGGTTATAAAGACTTGAGATCTAGATCAGGTTTTAAATTCGATCTAAATTGCCATGGGAGCATGTTCTTCCATAAATGATCTCCAATGCTCAAAGCTGAACTATAAATAGTAAATCAATGAATGAATTCATTAAAAGCACTGTCCAGGGAAAAATACGGACTCAGAAAAGAAACTCATCAGAATCCAAAATGGTATGACGATGTAATGGCTTCTCGTCCGTGAACGTAGAAAGTGTGAACGTAGATGGAAAAAGACTATGTTAAATGAGGATCGCCAAAGTTAGTGTATAAACAAAATGATCAGTTATAAAATGCGAAGGATACTAAAATTGCTTATTTCAAAGCGATTTTAGAAGCTCAAATGCAAAAAAATATGTTAATACTTTAAATTTCATGGTGAATAAAGGCCTTCTACTCTAAAAAACTACTGCAAGTGTATTCTAATGTAGAGTTGAAGTAAAGTTTGCTTGTTACTTTACTGATAAGGTGTGTAAAATCAGGTCTGAACTTGATCAAATGTGTAAGGATAGGCAAAAGATAATGTGGGTATTAGTGTGGGTGGTATGTCAATGGAACATTTCCCGTAGGATTTTGGTACTAAATTGATTTCTTGATGTTTTTCATTCAATAGGGACCACGACAGTCAGAAAATGATGGGGTGCATAATTTTCGGACTGCTGCCACCTTCCTTAAGGGGGGAAATGTACTACAGGGAAAACTTAAAATCGAGTCGAATGGTGTTTTAATGTACTTAACATGTTTGTTCCTATAAGGATTAGAAAAAGTATAAATCTGCCTAGGGTCCGACCTTTAGTTAAAGAGCTATAGCCCATAATGGTTAAGTCATCCTGGGGGTAGATTTACCTATATGCTTGTTTGAAAACTTGGTGATAAGTTGTTGTATTGCATCACAGGATCCAAAAATGTATTATTTACAGTGCGTGACATTACGTTGGCTAATTACATAGCAAAATGTCCGCATAGGGTCTACATATGGCCTATGGGGGGTCACCAAGAACTTAATAGACCTGTGGATGTCGAATGTGATATCAAAAGATAAATTTTAAAATGCATTTTCTGTTTCAGAAGTGACACAAGGGAATCATTTGACACCACTCTCAACAAATTCGGAGTATTTAACCCCCAGGGTGGACTTGAACCATTATGGGGCTATACCGCTTTAAAAGTCTGATTCAGAGATTTCGACAAATATTATTTTTTTGTGTAATAATGAAAAATGTCAACAAACTAAAGATAGTAACCTAAAAATGCACAATTCCGAAATTTGAGAGGAATCAGATTTTCCGTTTGAGGACAAGGTATACATTTATGTGTAGTTTACAGTACCCATAGGCTATGTGGAGTTATAACAAAAATTACGGATCCGGAATTTATAACAAAGTTCTGATTTTTCTATATGAAGGAATTCGATTTAGCTTAGAAATGTCACACAGTGATTAGAATGGACAAACATTGTACATGCAAAAAAAACACGACTTTTTTGGAACATTGAGGGCGCCCTCCTCAGGAAATTCCTGAGTCGGCCTTTAACTAAGGTTGGAACCTAGGCAAATATATATGTTTCGAATGCTAGACGAACGCGTTAGTGTTACATAAACCACCAATTTGACTCGATTTTTAAATTTTCCTGTAATAACATTTTTCCCCCTGAAGAAGGGGGCAGCAGTAGGAAAATTTGAACCCCATCATTCATGATGTTTGGGTCCTATTGAAACCCAAACAGCAACAAAATCAGTTTAGAATGAAAATCCTCGGGAATACACACCAACCAACACTATATGAGAACCCCTGAAAGTTGTACTTTTAACCCAGACAATATTAGAACATTTTTGAAGAGCGCCACACTTTCAACATTGATTTTTGCCCAGTTACGTTGGTTAATTGTTAGGAGGAAACTATACCTGCGAACGAGGAATGCTAAAAATGCGTTATTTTCAAAAAAATAAGCGATTTGGTAACTTAGAATTGGGAGAGGGGATACAGATTGGAACTTTAAATGCCAGAATGGAAAATGCTACGTTTATGTACGTTCATGATGAAATCGTTGCCACCTCTGAGGAAAATAACCTCAAACTTGGCTTACCTGAATTTTAAAACAACAAAGTGATGAGCTAGAAAACGTACATGGCGCTATTTCACCGGCTATTTCACATTGGAAGGCCGTTTCCAGCAAGACGTTGTATTATTATCGGGGATCACCGATAAATAATTATTCTTGAGAAATTCCTTTCGTTTGTGACACTAGACATTTTTGAGCTTAACATTCACAGGTATAGTTTACTATCAGTTCCAATGCAATCGTGTGAAAAATCTCCAAATTTTGAAAAATGGGGCGCTCTTCAAAAAAAATTGCTAATAATTGCTTTTTGATTTGTCGGATTTATAGGTGTCTAATGGTGCTAATATTTTTATTAACTTGGTGAAACAATAATTAGTGGGAAATCAAATATGTGCAATATGTTAGTGATGATAAGAGTAAGGGACCAGCCGTACAGTGCCTTTCATATGAACATGAGGAAGAAGAATGAAAATTAATACTAACTGCCAAATAAGACCAGTCCTTTGGATCCAATCCCCACATGGTTACTTAAACGTTGTGCTGATATTTTGCTACCGGTTATCAAGCAATTATACAATAATTCTGTTAGATCGGGACCCTTTTCCACAGTGCTGCGTAAGTGTTATTACACCATTGATCAAAAAAGCCACCCCTTGATCCAGATGGTTTGAAAAAATTATCGGGCCTGTTTCAAATTTCCCACTTTGGTAAACTATTGAATTAACCTGCTATTTCAAGATTCAAGCCAACATCTTCAGGGTAATAATCTAACTGAAATCTACCACCCAGTCTGATATAAGTGTCCCATAGTACATTGAAACTGCTCTCTTGCAGGTTAAAAATGATAGGCTTCAGGAACTTGACCAAAAGGGCAGAGCCCATCATGCTTAGGTCTTTTAGATATTTCCTCTGCTTTTGATACGATTGATCACAAAAATTCTTGTTCGATCGGATGCATAATGAATTTGCTATTGAGGGTTCTGCCATTAATTCATGCTAGTTACCTGACTGAAGATGTATCACAAGAGTATGTGTCTTAGGTGAATATTCTAATAGGCGGACAATGATTACTTCGACACCGGTACCCATATATACCCCTGGGTGGAGAGAGGCAAGCGAGGGTAAAGTGCCTTGCCCCAAAGCACAACACATTGGCGACAAAGGGGCTCGAACCCACAACCAATTAAAATTTATGCTTGTATTTTAATGATTATGTATTTTTACTGTTCAGCGCTTTGGTCTTATGGTAAGGCGCTTTATAAATACCTGTAATAATGATAATAAATGCACCTGAATTTCAAATTGTCAAGGCCTTAAGTCCAAAAGAAAACAAACATGAAAGTCCGATATGCCTAGACACGATGGTACAATCATGCAGACCTTGCCTAGACTCAGTCTCAACTTCCTAGACTCAAGTTACCCTCCCCGGTTACCGCCCCTTCTATTATGTGTGGTGCAGTGGATCATCGCTCGCATCATAAGCATAAGGTTGTGGGTTCGAGCCCCTTTGTCGCCAATGTGTTGTGCATTTGGGCAAGGCACTTTACCTCGCTTGCCTCTCTCCACCCAGGGGTATATATGGGTACCGGTGTAGAAGTAATCATTGTCCGCCGTACTTGTAGTCCGGCTACAACGGTAACAGAATAGAGCATTCGATTCAGTTGACTCTTCACGCAACATTAGTTTCACGCTTTATTCCGTTATCGTCTATGGAGCCCGGACTGTGGCTCCCACCGGACTATATCTGCTGTCACACCGGCATATGCTGGGAATGCAAGGAGGGAGGAGTGGCGAACCCCCCCCCCCCCCCCCCCCTCCCCCAGCAACATTAATGGGGAGTCCTGGCCCAAACGCCAATGAACAGAGAATGGGCCTGTCCGCCTGCGGTCGGACCATTTGGCTTTTTTGTTATAGTTATTTTCGAGTTTTTTACCAAATGGCCTAAAAAACAGTTATACCAATCATTAAAATACTTGATAGATTCACTGAAACCTTGTAATTACTTAGAAATTAGAGGTAAGGGAATCATGTGGCGAATGTATTCAATTACATGTACGAAACTACGAATCGAAATGTTCAACACAGAATAATACCAGGCAAGCAGTCTCATATTACGCGCAGGGCCGCCAAGAGAAATTGCGGGCCCGGGGGAACCTTGGAGTTACGGGCCCCCTTTTACCAACTTCGTTTTCCAGAACCCCATATGGGGAAGATTTGAAGCGGCCATGACGCGGCGGGGGTGTGGCAGCTGTATAATGTAGTTGATGGATGCAACTTAAAGTGACAGGAGAGATTTTTTTACGATACGAATTACTTTCAAATTTCACTGGATCGGTTATAGACCACCTACCGAGAACGTTTCGAAGTTTTTTTAGACAAACCGGTGCAAAAGAAAACCGCAAACCTTGCTTTGAACTTGCCTTCTATCGTAATCGTTCCCCATAGAA
Source organism: Ophioderma brevispina (assembly GCA_023653785.1). Classification (NCBI taxonomy): domain Eukaryota; kingdom Metazoa; phylum Echinodermata; class Ophiuroidea; order Amphilepidida; family Ophiodermatidae; genus Ophioderma; species Ophioderma brevispina. The sequence goes on along the minus strand of JAMKCH010000469.1, from coordinate 87,497 downwards.
AACCACGCTTTGACTTTCTGTCGTGCACGACAGAAACTACTAAATCATCATCTTATTCATAAAGACGGCGTATTCGGCTTATTCACTTCAGGTGTGATCTAATACATTGGTAAGCATTCCAAATATGTAAAAAACCGGGGTTCGAGAAAAATTGGGACGCTTCTTCATATTGGCCCGTATTCGCAAAAGAACTTAGTCCTGGCTTAACTCGTAGTCCAGGACTAAGTCCATAGAAGGACCCTTTAATTTTTAAAAACCGAATATGAAAGAGAAACAATATGAAATAGATCAGTTCTCAGCTTTGAGAGCCTATCTGTACTTTCTCTTTGTATTTTCAGCAGAAAAGGCTAATATAGGAGAGAAGAAGATTTTTTAGAAGGTCCTACTATATAGTAGGACTTTAGTCCTGGACTAAAAGTTAAGCCAGGGCTAAATTCTTTGTGAATACGGCCCTACGTGTTTATGGAGACGGCCCAGGGGGTGGGTCGCGAAGCGCGGAAGCCTTGCAATGTTCACTTTCAAAACACATTTTCTCATGAAAATTTGATAAAAACAAATAGAAATTTGTGTTTCACTTTTTAATGATAGAGGTATGATAAACATGTTCATACATATAACGTGTTCACGGAGAGTTCATATATGAAGCGGCCCGGGGTGGATGCAGGCACGAAGTGCGGAACCCCTTGCAATGTTCACTTTCTAAAACACATTTTCTCTGAAACCAAGCTAGAGAGGCCCTGCCCCCTGTATCCGCCAATGCGCTCTCTCTCTGACTTTTGTCACAACCGCAAGGGCTGAACTTTTATTTTTACGCCCCCTAGGACCCCGGGCCCGTGGTCAATTAGCCCCTTTTACCCCCCCCCCCCCCCCCCCCCCCCCCCCCTCGGCGGCACTGCTGGCACAAAATGTCCGTTTATTTAACATTTCAATATTGCAAGATATTGATTTGGATATACCATCAATGTGATATCTCCAAGTAAGGGTTTCGTCAATGACAAGTCCAAGAACTTTTGGTGTTGCGACCTTTTCTAAGGATACACCATCAAAGACAATATCACATTTTTGATGAGCGATACCATCGCATATTACAATACACTTTGTATCTTTAATATTTCCTAATTTACTGATTCATGCCTGTTGAACTTGAGTATTATTAATTATGTTAACCACGTTTTTGTCAATTATTTATCACTATACTTGGGACTTCCTTGCTGTATCCGTAATACCAAGAAGTTCGGTTTTTACAGATAATTTGTGAGCTTTGAACCAATTACACACTTCCCGAAGCTCAATATTTACAAAAATAAATTTCAGAGAAAATGTCTTAATGAGATTAGAAATGACAGTGTAATCTGCGAACAAGATAAAATCAAAATCGAAGTAGTTTCGGTTATGTAATTGACTTAAAGTAGTGGCGTGGTCTAGCGGTTAGCAAGCTTTCCTCTGGAGCAAAGGGTCCTCGGTTCAAATCTCAGTGAGACCATTCACTGGATTTAATTCGGGAACTCAATTTGGGATTAAATTTAAAACAGATAATTGATTAAAACCTGAATACCACTTTCTCCATGGTTCATTTGAAATGGGCCAAAGGAACCATTTGAAGCTGCACTTCCCATCCGTGTGTGTTCGTGTATTGTGTTTGTATGTGGCAATATGGGCGCTGTTTAGCTGCGCCGCCAAGTTGCATTGTTTTGTCTAGAATATTAAGTTGTGAAGTCTCTAGCAATTTGGCCCTACAGGCCACGATTGAGATAAAATAAACCTTATTATTTATTTTTAAAAATGGGCCTAAGGTTAATCCTAGTGTAACACCGCTTGCTAATGTGAACTTAAAGCAATAACAGCACATTTTTTGAAGAGCGACCCCCATTTTCAAAATATTTTGAGATTTTTGAACGTTGCATTGAAATTGGCTAGTAAAACAAACTATACTGTGAAATGGTCGAGCTCAAAGTTTTCTTGTCGCAAAAAAAGGAAATGGAGATCTCCGATCAATAATCAACGGCTGCTGAAAACGTCATGCACATTGAAATAGCCGGGAAATTGCGCCATGTAGTGGCTACGCTCTTCCATTATTTGTTCCGTCGGTTCAGGAAAATTAAGGTTGAGGCCATTATGAACGAACGAAACCCAAAGAAAGCGAAATTCGTAATATTTACGCAGTGAAGGTATTGACATTATAAAATATGAATCATGTGACATTCGGGAATTAGGGATCACGAGGGATTTTTTTTAAATGTATGCTGCTTTTTTTTAAATATGGTGTTATATTACCCTCAAAATTTTGATTGAAATATTATTTCTCAATTTATTTGAGGAAAGATTCTACAGGAAAGTATTTATTATTAAAAAAGAGCAGGGGATTCCCTAGAGTTGTTTGTACAAGGTTCACCTGTTTAGATGGCATAATAGGGAATGGGGAATCCCCAAGATGTAAATTAAAAACTGAGCCAATTGTTTCTGCTTGAGACAAAATTACAGAAACTGGGAATTCCCCCATAACGTCTATATTGTGAAGTGATGTAATTCAGATGAGTAATTTATGTGAATCCCAATTGGTCATCTAGTGCAAGCTTTGTGGTATGCATGATTCTGTGGTAATATCAATTTTAAGACTTGAGAACTTGTGACGGTCAGTATAAAATGGAGATTTCAGTAAGTCTCAGGGCCAGCAATTAACCTCCAGTAAGTAGCTAGAAGATATAGCTAGTTTTAATCTACAATAATGGTAGATTTGAGTTATACATAGTGCCAGGATTTAATACTTTGGATGCCGCCGGAGCTTGATAGCTAGATTGTCTGCTGTCGTCTTTTAAGCCAAAGAGCGTAACTATAATGTGTCCCTTTGATGTTTTGTTTAAACTTGAACACCTTTATCACAGAGGAGGCATTTTATTCCTGAAAGAAGCAGTCCATGAAAAGTCCTCCTCTTGTTGACCGTACTAATGTATGAAGAAATAAAAAATTTGACAGTAACCTGTTTTCCCAACTGTGACGCAGTTGAGATTTTCATATTCGGCATATTTTCTACCCTCTGTGCTGATAAAACGAATGAATTTGGTGAAGAAATGAGGCAGCTATGATAGATTTTCTAGAATGATCCATTTTTACCCAATTCAAATGGGATTTACACAGTTGAGCTGGGTTTTCAGTTCCAGCATTTTGTCGAATATAATGACAAATCTTTCTGATCTTTGCTTCACAAGAGTAAAATGACAAAAAAGAAATGAGCAGTAAAAGCATAACCAACATGCAACATATGTATTCTTTGGTGTTAAATTTAGTAGTAGCTATTCTAAGCAAATGTTCTGATTATGCCGCCTGTTAACAAAAGTGATGGCAAAAGCATTGGGAATACCAACTGATGCCAAATTCAGATTTAAAAGTCAATGAATACGTCTCTGTGTGACCTACAGGTTTTCATCCTTTGCCCTCTTGAAATAATGTGGAACATGTCTGAAACAGGTCATTATTTTACTTGGCCATTGTGTGGTTATTTTTCCTCTTTCCAGCTTATTGACTAGCCTTTTTTTCACACTGTATTTGTTATTGACATTATTCTCAATTAGTTTTGAAGAACATGGTGGTTTTCAGGTTTGAAATTCAGCATGCTTTTAGCCTTGAGGGGCCTAGCCTGTCTGATAGAAAGATTTTAAAAAATGGTCCACTGCCTGTGGTCTGTTGTGCACACCGGATCCAGGAGCCTAGGTCTATCTTAAAAACCAAACCCCTGTGTGGTAAAGTCATTGGTTGTGCTACCTCAGAAGCGACAGCTTGTGGTTTTAATCTTCCCTGTAGCAAATTTTTTTCAAATTCAAAAAAGCCTGACAGACCTAACAAGACGCTCTTATTGAACTTTCTAGTTGAAAGCTATTCTTGGTCAAGACGCTTCACTTGAATTATTTCACATCAAACTGTTGAAATCATAGCTTATTACTGTTATAAAATCCCACTCGGCTGAAAATCCCACAACAAACGATGCCCAGTGTAGTGCTGTGATCTTCATTGTTATTCGGTCACGCAATTGAAAAGACGAATGGACGCTGCACTGCAGACAAATTTTCCTGCTCACGACGCGTCTTTTGTAACAGTTTGTAGTTTTTTTCTGAATTTCTGGAAAATTTTCGCAGGGGTTTAGTTTTTTTCGATAAATACGGGCGATGATTCATGATTCAAGTTTTTATATCCAATCAAAGATCCGATGCAATGACGTATGGTATTCGAAATTAATCATTTATTCATGAAGCGTGACCTTTGGACATGACCACGCAAAATAAACCGTACTAACTCCCAGTCACCATACCCGTTCATTGCTCTTCTGTACTCATGAATTGCACACATAGCGACATCGTTTATATCACCAATGAGTACAAAGCTACTGTGCTCATTTGCATTGGTTCGCGCCCATCAGTTTTGTTGAAAATGTCAAAAATAACAAGACGCTCGGCTTCGCCTCGCAGTGAGCGATACCTTGGGGTATTTAGCAATTCTAATGTGGGAGGAGATTCGGGTAGCAGTGGTTGTCTGTGACAGTGCTGCACCGTAGTAATTTGTTTCATAAACGGGATGTGGATTCGTGTTACAGGTGAAAATATCCAAGATGGTATGTCCAAATTGTAACCGAGAATATGAACCAAACTAAACTCTGACAAGAATAGAAATAAATAACTTAAATAAGTCCCCTCAATTTAATCTCACCGATGTTATGACTTTAAAAAAAAATATGACAAAAATGATTTTTAATACCGCTAAGATTTGATTGCAATTTACAGAAAAATGGTTTATAGCGACGTGGTAAAAAGTGATCATGATGTCTGTGGCCCGACATGCTCATATCTTACACTGAAACAGTTTAAGCTTTGGATTCAACGCAAGCCTGTGGAAGATTAACTTTCTTGAATGTAATATTAAGAAGCCTTCTCAAAAATTCGAAAACCTCAAAGAATGTATTAATATATTGAACTGCGATTTCAGTGTAATGGAATTCAGAAACCCACTTAAAAGAAAAAACCAAATGTCGTATTTCAAATCCTGGTTACCATATTGATAACACGATAGGGTTGGTGCTAGAGAAGGTGGCGTATGAGCTTGTTATATGTTCTGATAAAATCATTACAAAGTAAGGAAAGACGTGTTCATGCCAAATTCTAACTATGATACCCTGTTTTTTTAAATCGAATGTATCAGTGGAAAAAATGTTGTAGTAGGGATTCTATATAGAGCTCAAACATCAATTGATAATTTATAAAACCGATCTTGTCCTGTATCAATCATTGATTTCTGAGAAAAAAAACAACTCTATCTTATGGGAGATGTTTCAATATGATCTTTTAAAAGTTGATAGCCATAGACCTATTCATAACTCTCTGAGCTATTTATTCTTAGTCACTCAAGTTCCTACAATTTATAAACACAACCATAATCACTGACACTACTGCAACCATTCTTGATAATATTTTAACCAATGATGAAAATATTATCAAATCTCAATCTTGGTTCCTGATATAAACGGATCACAATGCCCACTGTACGAACACTCGCAGTAACTTACATCAACACTGGAATGGACCGTAGAGTTATATACAGGGAGGAAAAATCACACTGATGTTAATGTTTGCTAAATTGGACACAGAAATTATCAGTGTTAAGTGGCAGGAAGTTCTTGATAATGAAGATGTAGATAGAGATTATAAAAATTTATTGAACTTTTGATACGTTGTAATTAATGCATTCCACTAAAAAAAACATACTATTATAAAAAGAAAGGACCCAGTCTCCCTGGATCACAAAAGATGTAGTAAAAAGTATAATAGAAAAACCAGTTTGTATAAACCATATGTTAACTCGCCCGCGAAAGAGGAAAGAAACTTTAAAACAATGAAACAACTTAAATGATGCTTATTCTAAATCAAAGAGGAAATATTTTTTTTTATCGAAATTTAACAAAGCCAAAATTAATATGACCGAAACGTGGAACACATAACAATAATTCATTGGAAGAAGTCTACTGAAGTCACCCACACTCCCACCACACAAATAAGTTTCGAGTACTAACGGTAACTTTTTGCACAAACCTGTAGATATTTCAAATACATTTCAACATTTCTTTGTACCATGGGCCCTAACTTGCATCTAAATATATAATCTCTTGTAAAATTATTCCTACTAAAACCTTCAAGACAACAACAACTGTAGCATTACATGAAACCTTTGTGGAAAATGGATATTATAAAGATAATCGAAAAATTCAACAAAAATCAAAGTTCCGGAAATGATAACATCGTTAACTTTAAGTTACTAAAAAGGTACTAAATAATTGTGGACCTCTCACAGAATCATTACCTTAGTCCTCCCACTGGAATGTTCCTGAAAGACTAAAAGTAGCTAAGGTTATACCGATCTTCAAAAAGCAAGACGCCGAAATCTTCTCAAACTATATCGTCCGATATCTCTTTTTACCATGCATTTGCAAAATTCTGGAAGGACTCGTATATTGATAGATGTGTAGATTATATTGATACTCATAAATCTTGAAATGACAAACAACTTGTGGTTTTCCTTTCCGCCCAATCATTCTCCACGACCTGGCATGGCCTAGTACAGCCTCGTTTAAAATTAATTCTGGGGTAGAAAAAACGAAACGACTCTAATATTTCTAGATTTTATCAAAGGCATTCGACACCATTGTCAATGGGATACTACTTCATAAGTTAGAACATTATGGATTTTGTGGTTGTTGTAATTAGATTGGTTTCAAAAACGACTTGAGTATAGACACAATACGTTTCCTTCTCTAATTGTAATTCACCTAAAAAATATTTGTTTGCCGGCTGTTCCACAAGGGTCAATATTGGGTCCACTTCTTTTATATTCTAGGTTAATGATCTATATCCTTCTAATGTTCGTGATTTCATATTATTTTGCTTGATGATACACTATTCTATATTCGCATGAAAGTATTGAGAGCAAAATAAGCCTCATAAATGCTGAATTAAATGAAGTAGCAATGGGTTCAAAGCGAAAAGTTATCGATTAACGCTAGCAAAACAATTATATGAATATTTGGCACGTCCATATGACATCTGTTTAAAACACAACCGAACTTAATGTCCAATTAGACAATACATTAGTGGAAAGAGTAAAATATACAATTTTTGGGCGTATTAATAGATGGAAATCTCACATGGAAGCGCCACAATCGACTGCGTTGCAAACATTGTCAAGAATATTGGTAATCATAACAGTAATATAATTGTTTCCACAAAGCGATATTGTATACCCGATTTTGACATTTCGCGTGTGCCTTATCTTATATTGCATACTGGTTTGGGGATACGTTGTAAGATCCTTTAATAACTTATCAAGCGCAAAAATGGGCAATAAGATAAATCGCTAATAGTCATTACAGAAAAAAAAGTCATTCCCGACCTTTATTTGCCAAAGTATATTTGTTAACGTTAAGACATATACTCTTGACCTCGGTGTATTTTATGTTAGAGTATTCCGTGAATGATCTACCTAATGCTTTTCAACACTTTTTTTATAAAACGTTCAAGCATCCACGATTATCAAACCAATATATGCAAGTACTCAAATAACAAACAATCAAGACCTTCTCTGACCATGCATAAACTATCGAGTGTGCCCCATTTTTTGGATTCATTAGATGAACAGTAAAGATCTCTATGTCCCGTAAACATTTCCGTATCAGCTGAAACAAACCCTAATCTTAAATTACATGTAGCTTACATTTCGTGCACTGTCCATTGTCTTGTCTGTTAGGCGTGTATGTCATTTAGTTTTGGTCTTTGTTTTTATAATGTAATTTTGAAACTGGCGTTTCCTCCTTCCGTCGCCCACCTGGCCCGTTTCTCTCTCTCGCTCTCCCTCACCAGGTTTTGTGCTGTTGTAGTGCTACAGCCTTTTGCAGGTTTTTCTGTGGAGGGCTGCCGAATCAGGGGTTTGTTCCTACGGGTTAGCCTGTCGGAGGGACTTGTCGGGTTGCGGCGGCGCCCATTGCACTGTTGTGTATTTAACCGGGAAAGACTATTTTCGGGCCTTCCATTGGCCGTTTAGCTTTCCTCCATATGCTTTATTGGTTTTGTGTATATAACATGTTTAAATGTTTTTTTTGTAATGCATATGGAAATATATAAACTGGAAGGTCTGAAAATCGATTTCTAAGATCATTTTTCTATATCCTGTGACATGTGTCAGTTTACATGTGGCTGCCGGACTATGCTTACTTAGGCTTTTCTATATGCCATGTGAACGGGTTTACATAGTCCGCGAGGTACTCTGACTGGACACTCCATTTGGTGGGGGGGTCGTCGCCCAGGCTACGACGTGTTCGAAGCTAGGGTTTAAAACATGCAACTAAGGTGCGGGGGAGAGGGTCCAATCTTATGCTCTTCTAGGTCATACATACCACTGATCCTACACTAGGGATGTACCTCGAAAGGGGACACAGCCGAGCGTTCCTTTGAACAAGACTAGTGGAGAGCTTGGAATGTAGGCCCTGTGAAAATGGAGACCATCAAATTAGGTGTTTACAAGGGTCTCGAACGCAAATTCTCGCCTGGCTTTCGCGTACTGTTTTAAGAAAAAGAGCAGCACACCAGAATTGCAACTGTAAACCAGTACAGAGTGTTCCCAAAAAGTTGTGCAAGCATATACAGTGGAGATTGCAGATATCCCCTCCCCAACACCCCACCCCCCTACCCCACACACCCCCTCCCCAACACCCCACAACCCCCACCCCCTATGCAACACCCCACCCCCCCCAACACCCCGCAACGACCCCAACACCCAACCTCAACACCCCACCCATCCCCAAACACCCCCAAACAACCCACACCCCCCTCCCCAAGCACGTCCCCCAACACCCCATCACCCTCAACAACCACGTTCCCCGCTCCCCACACCCCACCTCACTCCCCACACCCCTCACCACCCACCCCCGCTCCCCACACCCACTCATACCTCCCCCACACCCCACAATGCCCCGTACCACCCCCCCCTCCACAACAGCCCCCCGCACTATAACCCCACCCCCCCCCCTGCCGCCACCACCTTGCAGCCCCTGCAACACCAACCCACCCCGCAACAACACATAACCCCTCCCCAATTCCCCACAACTCCCTCCCCACCACCCCCCCCCTCCCCGCAACAACCCCCCCCCTCCCCACCCCCTCCTCCCACACCCCTCCCCAACACCTACTCCCCTCCCCAACAACCGCCAACCCTCTCGCCCCAACACAACTTCACCACCCCCACCCCTAGAACCACCACCAATGGCTTCCCCATACACCCCCCAACACCACCCGCAACCCCCCCCCCCTCCCCGCACCAGAAACACCCCACACCATGACACCCTCCCCACCCACCCCCATACACAACCCCTACACTCCCTCCCCACACCCCACAAAAAAAACTCCCCCACCCCCCTCAACACCCCAACTCCGTAACCCAACCCCCCGCACCCCTCCCCCCACCAATGCCACCAGACCCCCCTCAACACACACACCCCCCCAACACCCACAACACCACACCCCTCCCCACACCCTCAACCCCACCGCCCCCTCCCCCCAAAACCTGCAGTCACCCCACCCCCATCCCCCCACATCCCACCAACACCCATACCGACCAAAACCCCACCCCCCCTCCCCAACACGGACTGCTCAAATGTGGTATAGATCCTATTTTTCTTCTTCTAACAGATCATTAGAGTTTTTGCAGCTGTGCATATTCTGATGATTTATGTTTCCCATTTAGTGGTTCCTCAAGGCTCAGTTACTGGGCCTTGAGTTTTGTGTATTATACTCATGTGTCGCAGGATATGCGTCATCATAAGGTAATACCATATATATGCTGATGACATCAATTTATCTCCTGCTTATCCCTAAAGTTGCCTGTGATATTCATTGTGCACTTTTTTTAAACTTTCGAAGTGTGTTAGCCAATATTCAGCAATGGATGATCCGAAAACACTCAAGCTAACTCAGGACAAAAACATTTGTTTTTTCGCAGGCCTCCCTCACAACTTGAAAGGTTGCAGTCATGTCAGCTCTTATTTCTTAACACCATGGAGCTGTTTCCATCAAGTCCATTCGCATCCTTGGGGTTGTTTTTCGATGAATCAAATGAACATGTTGCTCATATCACACCACTGGCAGATTAAAAAACATCAGCAGAATTCGTTCATATATTGATGTTTATACAGGTCACCGACATTGTCAGAGCATTAATTCTTCACGACTAGACTACTTACTGCAATACTTGTTAAATGGTATTTCCTAAAAAAGAATCTGAAAACGTTGCAGATGTTTGCAGAATAATGTTCTAATTGGTGTTAAGGAAGTCCAACGTGAGCCATGTTCACCTTTGCTTACGTCAGTTGCACTTGCTAACCAGTTGAAGAAAGATTTATTTTAAAAACTCTGCTGTATATATAAATCTGTGGAAAGGCTCTTGCCCCAATACATACAAACTGCCTTTTGGGAACAACCAATCACAGAGTTCTATTCGAACTCTCTCTGCTGGCAAGCAACCACTCTTGTTGTGCCCCCTTCCAAACAAAATGCTGGGGATATACCCTTTTTTTTTTCGGATTTGTGGCTCCACGCCTGTGGAACAGACTACCCAATGTCAATCAGGAATCCACACGTGTCAGGTTTTTAATCCATGTTAAAAAATTATCTTTACCCATAATGTTGGTTCCTCTGTCATTGCTCCATTTCTTTTGGGTGGTTGTGATTTTTCATCTCTTTTTTGGCTTTGTAACCTCAGGAAAAGGCGCGTTATAAATGTAAATTATTATTATTATTATTATTACATTAACCACACCCCACCCCCCCTCCCCAACAACCCACCGCGCACCCAACACACCGCAGCTACCCAACCACACCGCAGCACCCCACCCCCCCCCCACCCACACCCCGCAACAACCCACCCCCTCCCCAACACCGCCGCAACACTCCAATCCCCCCCCACCCTCCGCCTCGCAACACCGCTACCCCACCCTTCCCACCACACCCCCGCAACAACCCTCACCCCCCCCAACACCCTGCCACACCCCACCTTCTCACCAACAACCCCGCAACACCCCCCCCTCCCCAACCCCTGCACACAACCCCCTCAACCCGCCCTACCCCCTCCCAAACACCTTGCAACACCCTCCACTCCCTCCCCCACCCCAATCCCTCCCCAACCCCCCTCAACAACCCCAACCCTCACCACCACCCTCCCCATCACCCACGCCGCAACACCCCAACCCCCTCCCCACCACCCCACCCCCCTCCCCAACACCCCACTCCCCTCACCACCACAAACCACCCCACCCCGGCCCCTTCCCATCGCACGCCCCCATCTCCCCGCCCCACCCCTCCCCCTCCCCAACACACCCGCCAATACCCCATGCCCGCCTCACCCCCCACGACCACCGCAATCCCGCATCCCCCCGCCCCCCGACCCCGCCCGTCCCCCACCCCCCCACCCCCCCCACCCCTCCCACACCCCCCCAGCAAAACAGTGTACCACCGTACTACGCACCCCTCACCCCCCCCCGCCCACCCCCCGCAACACCCTAACCACCCTCCCAACCAGACCCCTCATACATCCCCCACCCCCCTCCCCATCAACCCCGCAATCCCCCAGCCCCCTCCCCAACACCGTCCCTTCCCCACGCACCCAACCCCCTCCCCCCATTCCCCCACCACTCCATCCCCATCCCCCTCCCCAACAACCCGCAATACCCCAGCGCCCCCTCCCCACAACCCCAGACCCCACCCCCCGAACCCAATCCCCCTCCCCAACACACCCGCCCCCACACCCCTCCCCTTCCCAACACCCCTCCCCCAACATGAACCCCACCCCCCTCCCCAGCACCACACACCAACCCCCCGCGCCACCCCAACACCTCCTCGTCACCAACCCTACCCCCCCTCCCCAACCCCCTCAACACACGAATAAACACCGCTACCCCCCCTCGCCAACCACCACCGCAACCCCCCCCGCTCCCAACCACCCCACCTTCTCCATGTAATCTAAATATTGCATATCCAACTGTACTGTTTCAGCATAACAGCAATTACCATATGTATATTAGTTCAATTGCATCACAAACTTCCCCTTTAAATTGGCCCACTGCAACCTTTGACCTAATTTTAGGTCACACAACGAAGAAGGCCAGACTATCTCATGTCGTGAAGAAATTTTGCCTATCCGATGTACAGTTTCATAGATACAGTAATTACGCATATTTTAATTAGCTCATTTACATACCTAAGCCGGCATATCTCACTTACTTTCATGGCAACCAAGATGCGCAACATAATAGGCTCCATGCAGTAAGGATTTTGTGTATCCGATGTACCAGTTTCAAAATTATAGCAATTATTACGCTGATTTTTGCATATTGATTAGCTCTTTGCATACTTAATTTTGCCCGAAATAAGGCCCAAATCTAATCAGGTCGAGAACTCTTCAGAGCCCGCTTCCTTCCACCCAAGTACATCATTATACGCATTATGGCACGCGAGATAACTTGTACACGAAAAGCTTTTTGTTTTCTTAATTATGCAAGATTAGACACTTAAATTAGCATATTTCACCCAAAATGCCACTTTGACCGCATTAATGATTCACACAAAAAGATGCATGGCCTAGTATTCTTTCATGCGGTGAAGTAATTTTGCCTATCACGATTACTGTTTTCAGGATACGTAATTACGCATATTTACTTAGCTCATTTGCACTACCAAGGCATACCTAAGCCGCATATTATCACACACACTTTCAAATTGGCAAAAAAAGATGCACACCAATATGCTTGGGGATGCAGTGAAGGAATTTGTGTATCCGATGTAAGCCGTTAAAAATTATAAGCATTACGCTAATTTGTTGCATATTAATGAGCTCATTTGCCTCTTAATTTGCCCGAAATACGACCAAAATCTATTCAGTTCGAGAACACTCCAGCCCGCTCCCTTTCCACCGAAGTTTACAATCAATTATACTCCTTGCGGAAACTCCCTGAAAACTTGTACAACCAGCCTTGCGGGAAAATTATCAACTTAGATACTTTTAATTAGCATATTTACGCCAAATCTAATCAGGTCGAGAACTCTCATGGGCCCGTCAATGTTTTCCACCAGTTACACCATCGTAGCCCTTACGTGAACTCCAGATAAATCGTACCAAGCAGGTGGAACACGGACGGCGAAGCAGACAGACATCATGACAGACAGAGAGACAACGGACAGACGACAGACAGACAGACAAGTGATAACTAAGTCTCTGCCGAACAAAGTTCAGCGATAAAAAAAGATTGAATTCTCGCCATTTTTTTTAGTTTTGAGGGGGATATGCTCCACTTCCTTTGTTGATTTCTGCCTATATCTGCGACAGTGGGCCTTGAAGCAAGGCGTATAGTTTACGACATGTTTCAGAATGTTTATCCACTTATGTCTTTTGTCCATCTCCATTAGAAAAAAACCTCCTGATGCGTCTACCACATTCTTGACAGAATCTCTCAATGGGGTCGTTACATTATACAGCATGAGCAAACCAATCAAAATAGACCTCACATACAGTCTCACCTTTGGGTTTTGGTTTTTGTACAATATCTATGATTGGCCAGATTAAACCACCTCATGTAACCCTACAAAACAATTTGGCTGAACAGTGGCGCTGTGGTTACAATAACAACATTCGTTCAGACTAACTCTGTAGCTGGAGCTGTGAGGGGTAAGCAATAGATTAATCAACTGACTACAATTGTTCTGCTTCTTCTTTGCACTTAATTGCCTCTTTCAATTTCAACACATTCCATTGTCAATAAGCACATTTTCATCTGCTGCCTTGCCGCAAGCTCTCATTTTTCTCCATAATGCAGATGACTACTGTAAGGGCTTCCTCACTGTATCCATTGCCATTATAAACTCACTTCTTGTCTGCTTGAAAAAAGAGAAAATGTTGTTAATATTATACAAGTACCGTTTCTTTAGTTGATCGACATATTGGATGGGTAAAACGTCCCATTTTTATTTGACCTAACTTTGGATGCAGATATTATAGAATGTAATTTTAGGCTCAAGAGAAAATTACAACTTTTGCAATTTAGTAAGATATGGAGTTTTCTTATTGGGGCTAAATTCTAAAGCAAAATTTCACTGTTTCATTGTTTCACTATACACGATTTCTGACCTTTGACCCAACGACAACTGTCATAAAGAAGGTCATGATTGACACTATTCCTTATTGGAGACAAATACTATTCTATAGGCAATGTTTCTGTTTTTAACCTTTTAGTAGATCCCTGGGAAAGGCGAGTATTTACTATTTTAACCCCGAGCCTGGACTTTGGGCTACTTCTAGCTCAGATTCGCTTCAGCGGTTCCATTATTTTAGTGCAGTACGTAAAGGTGAACCATTGCTTGCTTGCCGTATCCATCCACAAGTCATTTGGTAAATGGCTTTGTGGTGGTGTCAGGATTTATTCAGCTAGTGTGCTGATCCGGGGGCGCTTGTATCCATGATACGGACGCTCCTAACATGGCCCGCTATTTGAGGCTGGGGCGGATTGGGAACAGTCAGGGGTTACACCCTACTCTTATTCGACACTGACTGCGATGTACATATACAGTTGTGACTCTCTGTACACGGGACCAACAGCTTCACGTCCCCTCCGAAGGACGGGATGCTTTCATGATCCATTTGCCCAATTCCAAGTGAACCATGGAGGAGAGCGGTATTCTGTATTTAATCAATAGCTGGTATACAGATCAATCCAGAATTGATAGTACCCGAATAAATCCCAGCAAGTGCCACGACCCCACCGGGATTCGAACCCGGGAATTTTGATGGTAAATTTGCGCCAGAGGCAAGCACCCTAACCGCTAGGCCACACTCTCTGAAAGCTAGCAAGACATAGCAATTCTGGTCAGAGCCTGCTCTAGATTTGTAGACATGTCTCACCTAGAGGCCATGTAACCTGATATCAGTTGGTCTGCCCACAGAAGTGTGTTTGGCAGCATGCCACTAACAGCCTATCTTTACTGCTAAAGTCCCTGGTGTGCGAGGCCCAGGAAATTGCCTAGCACTATCAGTATTGATTGCAATGAAAGAAAAATCATTGTGGCTTACAGCTTACACTGAGTCATCTTTATAAAGAAGAATTTTTAAGAGTTCACATACCCATTGAAAAAAATTTGTGCCATTTTGTGTAACTCATTAGCTACCTCGATGCTGCTTTCCCCGTAATTTTTTGCTACTATGGCTGTACTTGCTTTTAGATACTTTGCAGCTTCTTTGAAGTCACCTAGGGAGCATAAACAGAATACACATACAAGTTTAAAACCTACAAACCAAGGAGTTATTTGAAAACGAGGTTTAATGTATTATGTACCATTGCAAAGCTTGTTCTTTTTGCTTTACAATGCTACTTCATTTGTATAGCTGGTTTTAGAGACGATATATTGCCTTTAGAAGGTGGTAGGGTCTGGATGGAAATGTGCAAAATCTGGGCTCAAGAGCACAATTCACAAGATTTTGCCACTGGTGTACCGGGGGGGGGGGGGGGGGGGCTTGAACGCTTGGGGGCTAAAGCCCCCCTCAAAGTTCTCAAGAAAAAAGAGGAAGGGAGAAAGAAAAGAGGAAAAAGGGAGAAAAAGAAGAAAAGAAGAAGAAAAAGAAGAGGAACAAGGTACATTTATTTGATTTTTTTCATGCAAATGCGGATCAAAAAGTGTCGGATGAAGTATGCAAGGAAAGGCGTTTTCAGTTCGTGAAAACCCTAAAACCTCAGGTGCTTCAGGGGGCTCTGCACCATGGACCCCCGCCGCACAATGGGCCAGAATGAGGCAAAAGTGTGCCAAAACTCAATAACTCTCTTTGCAAAGCCTTTACATCTCATGATAGGACCATCTTAGGGGTTTTGAGGCCTGCCGAATTCAAAAATTGCATTAACAAATATGTATGACGTCATCAAAATACTGTTTTCTGATTGGTCGAGAATATTTTTCAAGATTAAATCCAGACCCATATACAATACAATGACTGATTACATGGACATTGGGTTTGTTGACCCAAGGAATCGATTAAGAGCATTTTTGAATTCCTATGACGTCATCAAAATACTGTTTTCTGATTGGTCGAGAATATTTTCCAAGATTAAACTCAGACCAATATATAATACAATGGTTGATTGCATGGATATAAGGTTTGGTGACCAAAGGAATCGAGTGGAAGTATTTGTGAGTTCCTATGACGTCATAAAAATGCTGTTTTCTGATTGGTCGAGAATATATAATTTTTTTCAAAGTTGGTTACTCATAAAATGATTCTAGTGTTTCAGATTGCAAACGATTTCGAGTAGATTTTTTGTCATTGTAAATGATAATCTTTTCTCAGAATATCTATGTAAATTTAAAGGCAGAGATCGACGAATATCCTAACTTATATAGGTACTGCATGGTAAGCGTATTTGTTATATGTAGGTCTACGCGTATCACGGTCTGTGCTATGTACGCCACCACGTTGCAGTTTTTTTTGGTCGTACCGGGCGTCATAAAACAAGCCGTAGCGTTGAAGACTGCAAGAGACTGCAAGTAAATTTGTTATCATTATAAAGAACAACCTTTTCTAAAGACGTTTGTATCAATTTAGAGGCGGAAATCGACGGAAATCATAACTTCCGGTTTATATTTCAAAACATGATGATTTTCAATAGATTTTTCAGACGTTTAGGGATTAAAATTTCTTGAACGCAAAAAATTGTGTTCTTATCTTAATATATTATTCTGCAGAGAAAGACATTACAATATAGAGAAGCATAGACAAATTAAAATTACCTTTAAAGAGATACAGTTTTGACTGCATATTGATGTTTTTTAGCTTGGAAATAATTTTAGAGCAATTTGAACTTTAACTGGAGAAAATAGTAACTTCAAAAATATACAAGAGTGAAAAACTTTTGGAATATATTCTTGAGAGCACCTTCTTTCCAAATATCAATAAAAAATTTTTAAAAAAACAGTGGTCGCCAAATTAGGGTTTTGGCACACTTTGACTCTGCCCTGGCCCACTGTGCGCCGGGGCATTGCCCCTGGACCCCACCAGGGGCCCTAATTAAGGCGGGCCCCTGAACCCCACCTGTTAGTCGCTCCGCTCGCTTCGCTCTCATGGTTCGAACACCTTTAGTCCAGCCCCCCCCTCAATAAAATTCCTGGGGATGCCTATATGATTGCTGTTGACAAATGATTCAATTTACCAAAGTCAAATATCAAAGAAGTATTAAAATGTGCTCGCAATAAATTTAGAAATATTTTTCAGACAATCTCT
This sequence comes from Ophioderma brevispina, assembly GCA_023653785.1. NCBI lineage: Eukaryota > Metazoa > Echinodermata > Ophiuroidea > Amphilepidida > Ophiodermatidae > Ophioderma > Ophioderma brevispina. The sequence goes on along the minus strand of JAMKCH010000469.1, from coordinate 70,157 downwards.
AAATGCATTTTATACATCGACATTGAATGTATACATACATACATACATACATACATAATTAATACTTATAAAGCGCTGCTACATCTAGATCGAAGTGCTGAAAATGATGCTACTTATATGCATTTGTGAATAGATAAGTCTTAAGAGCATGCTTAAAAGTAAGAAGTGAATCAGACTCCCTCATTTATAAAATGATATTCTTTATAAAAAATGACCAAAACACTAATAAATCTTTATTATGTCTTTAAATGTGACTTTCAAATCGGCGATTAAAGCAATAACAGCCAGGGGGAAGGACGTATAATCTTTGGCAACTTTTCTGTAAATGGTCGGCAACCCATAAGAGCTTATGCGCATGCGTTGTAACAGGTGGCAGAGAATATGACCTGACGAGCCGCAATGTATGTCTTTGTGTAGAGTTGGGTGATTTGTACGAGCGGTACGAATTTCAATCATTCAAGGGCTTTTGCCCAAATTAAAGAACATTACTTTTTTTTTTTTTTTTTTTTTTCTTACCTTGTATTTTGGTACAGAAATGTCTTAAAAGTGAAAACAAACGGTGATTTTTATAAGCTTGTATTTCAATAGAAAACATAGGCTGAATTTCGTATTTACTCCTATACAAAATTATAAATTTCACAATTTTTGTACCAAAGAAACAGTTCTCAGCTTAATCCTTATAGATGGTGATGTTTTTAATATAAAGCTTTACCCCAGTGCCAAAATCAGAATTTTCACATTTTTTCGGGACACCTGTTATTTGAAATCTCTTGTTGCACCTTTAAGAGCATGCTTAAAAGTAAGAAGTGAATCAGACTCCCTCATTTATAAAATGATATTCTTTATAAAAAATGACCAAAACACTAATAAATCTTTATTATGTCTTTAAATGTGACTTTCAAATCGGCGATTAAAGCAATAACAGCCAGGGGGAAGGACGTATAATCTTTGGCAACTTTTCTGTAAATGGTCGGCAACCCATAAGAGCTTATGCGCATGCGTTGTAACAGGTGGCAGAGAATATGACCTGACGAGCCGCAATGTATGTCTTTGTGTAGAGTTGGGTGATTTGTACGAGCGGTACGAATTTCAATCATTCAAGGGCTTTTGCCCAAATTAAAGAACATTACCAAGAAAATATCACTACACGATATTGGTGGCGAGGTTATCCGGGTAGACCACAGAGCTAGAATATGCACCAAGAGGGCAAACGTGCGTGATATTGAATAGGCCAGCAACCTCTCGAGCCATCCTTGTTGTTTCGCAACCAGCCGCGCGTCGTTATTGTTGCTGCACAAGCACACGCACCTACAAATCTGTGCGTCATGCATTATATCAGTGTTGCATTTCCCCAGTGTTCCATTGTGTGATCGGCCGATTTTTCTCCAATATTTATACGAAAATAAAATCAATCGATGGAAGAAACCATGCATATAAAAAGATTCCTGCATCCCTAATGCACAAAAAGTCTCCCGATGACCCCTGTTAATTTTGCTTAGGAAAATAGATATTTGAGTCCGAGTGATAGCATATAGCATGTGGCATCAGTTGTTGTTTTCACTCGCTAAGTGTGACGAACGTAAATACTCGCGCGTCTCATAAATATGCATAAGGACTTTCAAACTGTAAATTCAAAAGCTGATCCAGACCGTTGGGGATTTTTGAAACCCCGCAAAACTAGGTAAAAAAATAAGGCGTTTTATTCAAAATCCTCTCGGGGAACCATTTGGTTCGCCTAGATTTTTTACTTAAAAATTGATTATCTTCCCTCTCATACCAAATTTATGTTGGTTCAGCGGGCAGAAAAAATGCAATTCATCAGGCAAATATCCCTAAATTTCCGTCTTGGCCCATTAACTTACGTGAAGGCCACAACCTCTGAATCACAAATTTAGTATCGAACATCATTATGTTCGATACTAAATTTGTCCTCCTCCTCCCACCCCCCCCGATAACAGCACATTTTTTGAAGAGTGCCCCCCCCCCCAATTTTCAAAAATGCTGAGATTTTTGCAGTTGCATTGAATTGGTAATTGGCTTTTAAATTATACCTGTCGATGGTAAAGCTCAAAACTGTCTGTGCCACAAAAGAAGGAATTCTTTAATTAGAATAATTAATATCGGAGAACCCAATATGAATGAGCCTGAAATAGCGCTGTGTACATGACTATGGTCATCCATTAGATGTTCCATTAGTTCAGTCGAGTTACAGAGGTCATTCTCGTGAGGTGGCACCATTTTATAATGGACGGACAGCCTAATTTGGCGTTTCCAGCTAGCTCTGCCGTTGAATACAATCTGGGATCTCGATTCTAATTACAAAAGAAAGTCGCTTTCTGTGAGCAAAACTTTTGAGTATTACCGTTTGCAGGTATAGTTTACTAAACAATTACCAACACAACTGTGCAAAAATCTCAAATTTTGAAAAATTATTAAAATATTATTGCTTTAAAGGTGCAACGAGAGATTTTGAGGCACCCAAATATTGTGTCATAATAGTAATTGTATATAGATCAGACACTCAATTGATTTCTTACCTTGTATTTGGCTACAGAAATGCCTTAAAAGAGAGTAAAAAGGTGATTCTTATTTGCTTATATTTCAATATAAAAACATAGGCTGAATTTCGTATTTGCTCCTACACAAAATTAGAAATTTCACAATTTTTGTACCAAAGAAACATTTCTCAGCTTAATCCTTTCAGGTGGGGTTATTTATGGTGTGTTCTTGGTGTAAGATATTCATGAGTTAGACTAGAGTAAAGACTAGTTTACAGAATAAAGCTGTACAATCCTAGTAATCCTTTGATCTTTTCATGCTAGGCTAATTCTGTGAGCCTTACATGAAGGATGAACCTTATTTGTGATGGAAAGCTTTACATCGAAGCAAAAATCAGTATTTTCAATTTTTTTAAGGACACATGATATGTAAAATCTCTCGTTGCACCTTTAAGAGTCATTTTTTTGCAATTTATTTTACTTACCAATAGATGCATAACATCTGGCAATGCAATCCTGTGTCTCTGCTATATCTTTGTGATGCTTGTGTAGGACCAGGGTGCGAATATTGCAGCACTGCTTCAGTAAAGCTAGACACTTTTCAAATTCATTCTGATTAAGATATTCAACAGCTTGTGCAAACATCGAGGCAGCTTTGGCTGCTTGCTTCAGGATTTGCAAGAAAATTGAAAATGAGAAACAGGCATTGGAAAAACATTAACACCATGAATCTATTTAAAATAATTTCCACATACTTTTGTGACTTTATTGATTGACGACAGATAAATGTGTACAGGAAAGCAGCTATTTATTTTGACTGTGTAAATGTTTAAGTGATATTTTTGTACCAACTTACGGGATTACTACGCAACATTACGCACCCCCAAAGATCTTTATTTAGTGAAAACCTATCCATTTCTATACAAAAGAAAGATTGTTTTCCAATGACCCTACATGACCATTGACCTCAAATTCCTAAGAACCCTTTATTCCACAGACCAAATGTCATTGTTTCCAAGTACCACAAAATAAGCAAAGGGAACTGCAACAAGTAGCACTTTAAAATGTTGACAGATGAATAGATAGCTACATCAAAGCATCAACATCCCAAAAAGCTCTATAGATTGCGTCAGCTGGGCAACAAAAAAATCAGTATCTGCTTAATACTGCGGCTGTTGACTGCCTGCTTTTTTTTTTTCTTTCTTTCTCTTTCTTTCTTCCTTAAGCTTCTTCCAAATGCTCACTTAATTGCTTCTTATAGCCAAAAGCTTGGGCCAATTTTAGCCAAATTTGCTCAAAAGCACAGCTGGCCTGAGCTGCATATAGAGGGTTCACAGTTTGTGCATAGTGGTCACCTAGTGGTCAGCATGGTCATTTTGGCCAAAATCTATGAAAGCCGCCTTCTACAAATAGTGTGTGCTGATCATGCCTTTCATGTATAGGCATCGCCTATGGCCAGAACCTATGAGCTGTACATAAAATCAGCATCAGTGGTCAGCAAGTGGTAGGAAATCCTCCTACAAAAAGCACCAGCTGATCATGTCCTTCATGCATATGCATTGCCTATGATCGGTGCCTATGGGGTGTACACAGAATTCGGATCAGTGGTCAGCAAGTGGCCATTTTGGCCAAAATTATAGCACATGCTGATCTTGTCCTTCAAGCATAGACGTCGCCTATGGCCAGTTCCTACGGGGTGTACACAGAATTAGCATCAGTGGTCAGCAAGTGGTCAAATTAAAGGGCCATTGATTGATTTCTTTTGCTGCATGATATTTGTGCTTCATGAAGCACATGAGTCTCCAGTTATCCCCCTGGCTTGAAAGCAGAGGGGGATATTGCGAGGGTGCGCATGTCCGTATGTATGTGTGCGTGTTCCAGTTTGGTTAGGTTTTGGTTAGGTTTTCGTTTTTTGTGTCTCCTTCGAAAAGCTGAAGTCGGATTTAAACCAGACTTGGGGTTAAGGTACAATAGGGGTTCCTTCATATGTGGATGGTGTCAAAGGTCATGGACCAAGGTCAAAGGTCATCTGAGGTCATGTTCCAGACTGCCATCTTGCCAGGGGGATGTCACAAGTTTACTTGCAGTATTTTTTTTATATTGTAATGCTGAAAGGTTCATATCAATTCAGTACGGTATTTAATTCTCATTGCCTACCTTTTCTAAGGAGTCAAAATTAATATCTCCTTGGCACTGTCTACACTTCAAATCACTAACTTTCACCCTCTCTATTCTTGTGACTGGTTCCCCACATTGAGGACATCTAAATGCTGTTGACCAATTGCAGGCATTTTGTTTTGATACTGTAGTTGTGTCACTCTCACAAGCTGTACAATGGCAGGTGAAGAAATACTGTTCCTGAAGGGCTTTCCGTCGGTCACCTGTGTCCATGTGTTTAGCATGTGGACCTGCATACAAATATTACTGTAATAGTTAGCAATGAGCCAATCAGAGCAAATATGTAAATGAGCTCATAAATATATAATACACAACTAATGACAACACTGTGTGTGTGGTTAGAACTTGCATGTACCACCATCCACATACCAAGTATGATCAAATTTGGACTTGGGATCTTGTAGGAATTCTCCTTTTATTCAAACCTAACTACGTACCTAACCAAAATGGAATATACCACACGACAGACACCCCGAAGGAATCCATTGTTCCATATCACATGGTCTTTAAGATAGGGGGATAAAGAATACATTGTCAAACACAAATGGCACTTTTTTTAAAGTGCCTGCCTTCTTTTTTTTTTTTTTTTTGCTTTTTTTGGGGGGGGTCAAAATGCCCAGTCACACATTCTGAGTCTATTATTATACATTTAATTTAGGAAGACCGGCTTCTGTGATTCTGGCACTTTTCTGATGGTTTTATGTTTTAATGATTCACGAATAATCCTTATGGAAACAATATTCCCCAATGGAGAAATTCTGATCTTGTTTTGGTGTTATCAGCAAATACACTTCTAGTACACTCAGGGTATTGTTTTTATTACCTTGTTGATCAGTGCATATATCCTACGAAGCAGTCTCCAGTAAGGTTACTGAGGCAGAGAGCACAAATGATATAACCTGCACCCAAACAAAAGATTCTAGATAAACTTGCACGCAACAAAGACTCGTGATAATTTGTGCGCGCTGTCTTCTAGTGACTTCAGACAAACCTCTAGAACACGGAGAATGATTCGTAAATACCTGCCTGAACACAATGGATATCAATAGACACGATTTACCAACAATGTTCCATCAAAGTCATCGTTAAGGGGTGGGTGACAAAGGATCCTAATTTGGGAAATGGCGTGCTTGAGTTGCTTTTCAATTCCCACCAGTGTCACCGGACCTCTCTCTATACTATATATACTTTTTAATCAAATGAAAAACTCTGGAGTTGATACAGTGCGTTTTTGTGTCAAATTTGACAACCGAACTTTACCATTGGGAATTTAAATCTGTACCCATCACTTCAACACATTTTCTTCTTTAAACAAAATAACCCAAATAATTTTCACGGTTCTCGGCTTTTGCCGCTCGCTATAATTCCAAAGAATATAAGCTTTTGGGCCGCCCATGACCTTGACCCTGGCACATGTCCTTTGTTGACCTCATCAAACATATGAGGGAATACAGCATGGTGGCACCTAGGACACAAATGCTTGGTTCCAATTGAACTTAAGTTTTCAATTTAGGTCAGTTTATACTTTTGAGCACCCCTTTTTTCCACTTGACCTCACCTGACCTTTGACCGCGGCACATGACCTTTTGACTCATCAACATATAGGGCTCCATTGTGCACCTTACAGAAAGTTGGTTCATTGAGGTTCAACTTTCAATTAGGTCAATTTAAAAAAAACTGTTAACCAATTTGTTACACCCAAACACACATACATACATACAACACACGCACCGGATTTCTAATGGTCCTGGCCATCTATAGCTGGCGGCCCACAAAATCAGTTTATCACCTGAAAAATAGGTTATTCTCTATGAAACGTCGATTTTCAGAAACTAGGTTTATTAGTTGATATTTTTTGTTGGAAAATTTATCATGATAACACTGATTTTAGATGAGTCAATGATGACTGTTGAAAACCAGGTTTCTCAAAATATTTCAATAAGAGAATTTTAATAACGGGATTGTATAGAGTAAATGAGAAAAGTTGGATACGATAGGAAAGTGGTGAAAAAAGAGGGAATGCATAGAAGAAGGAAAGAAGGAGGAAGGGAGCGGAGAGAGCGAAGATGGGATAGGCTGCAGGGGAGTTTAATGGTTGCGCGACGATTCCAGTTGTTGCAAGGAAATCCGCATTTAAAACAAGTTTGACGTAAAAGGATATATCAGTGTTACAGCTTGCAAAGATAAAATGTCCAAAACGCAAATGCAAGTTGAGGACCGGGGCAGGCGCAGTGCAAAAAGAGCACTGATAAAGACGCAAGGATAAACGGGACAGAAGGGTGTGAATGAAGGAAAAACGGGTCAGTCAAGCGGTTAGAGCTTTTCGCGGAGAACTAAGGGGGGGCAATCAAAAAAACAAGTGTTCAACCTAAAACGAAAGTTCGTTGAAAACAAAGCGGGCAGGAAAGACCAACCAACAAAGTGCCCTGCCCCCCAAAGAATTAAAAAGTAGGACCAAAAAGAGGGGAACGAAGTATGAGGATGTACCTGCCAGACACGGCATAACTATCGGGTCTATACCTACGTTGCCACTTATCTACGCCTCATCCGAACAGTGGCGTAGCCGGGTGGGGGGGGGGTGGGTGCATTGGGAGGTCAGGGTAACTTGCCCCCCCCTAAAAATTTGTGATTGTTCTGCACATGTTGCCAATTTACATATAAAACAACATGGGCCTATACTTTAAATATGACTACCATCTTACTATATGTTAATTGGCTTATTTAGGGGCGTATAAGTTCCCGGATGCATTGTAGATGTATAAAATATAGAAATGGCCTTGTACCATGCACGGGGAGTGCGTTACTTGCCACACCCCCCAAAAAAATGGTTACGCCACAGCATTGAAACGTGGGTCATTACAAAAACCCTCAGACCCAACAAAAACATGTATGTTTCCTTGAGATTACTTTTTACTTTCTTTTAACAGGAGTTGCGCTACTCAAAAACAAAGACTAATTCTGACAATAGCTTGTAACATGATCCTGCCTTTTTAATTGAGATGGAGTCACTCATGGCACGCCATAATACGTTGTCCGACAAACCCCCATGCTGTTGTTTGTGATACATAAATGGGATGAAATTTAGTATTCCTCCACCACATGCCGTTTATTTTCCGTTGAGGTGCCGACTTCATTTGGTAGTGGCACAATATACAAAATTTTTTAAACACCCAATTTATAGGCCTTGTGGGACATGTGTGTACCATACACACTAGTACTAGGCCTAAAGAATCCTAAAGATCGTACCACATACCTTTTAATTGGGAGAATATAAAGTTCAAATACTAATCCCTCTCTATTCCCTAACTGATAGTTTAACGGCATATTTGCTGTTTTCTCAGTTCACCTTTGTGTTAGCGTTCCGCAAGAATACTGTATGTTAGCTCAAATGCGCTCATTACCTTGGTCAAACACCATGGCCTTTCAGTTATGGACCTCATCAACAAACCTCATCAACAACAATAATCCCTACAATTGCGAATTGATCGATACGGTGATTGATCAAGAAGACAAATTGATCACCGTTTTTTAATTTGTAATCTTTATTTTCTACGGTAACATTTTCTGTCTTATTTTAACACTATTCATATTATTACTTTGTATTTGAACTGATGTGCTAAGTGTCTTAACGGGATTTGACTGAGCTACTTGTATTGTTAGATAATTGCGTGTGATCCACGATTTGGTCCCTTGGCCTTGAGACCCGCAAATTGGACAAACTCGTACTCCACGTAATTATCTAACTAATCACTCAGCACGTCATTATCCTTTGCTACATGGATATGACAAAAGTGCACCAGCTACTGTGTTGTTAATTCTCTCCCCGTACTACTAGAAATACCAATTTTTACAAGGTTCTTTCTTCTGGTAGTACCAATGGACCTACATACATGTAACATCAAATAGGCTCACATAAACACTATGCCCAACGTTCGGAATATTAAATATACTTACTTTTTCTGAAGGAATTGTGGTCACAAAGTACTCATTTAAGGTACTCTTTCATTTTACATTGGTCAAAATCCTTACCATAACAATGAACAGCTCTTCATCCTTTTCAATATCCTTATTGCTCTTGCTGTCAGTTGTGTCTGCCTTCAAACTACATACAAAAATAAATGTTCAAAGAAGTTTTTACACACTGCAGTGGAACAAAGTGCCAAGTTTGCCTTTTGCCGGAGTTTTTTATAGGTTTTTTTTCAATAATTACAATAGATAATTGCTCACCTGTTTTGATTCTTATATAATTGGATGCTGAGTTTGATAACTAAAAATATCGCCGAGCCTATATCAAATATCAGGCGAGTAGAAGACGATCCGATATTTGCTTGCGAGGGCGATATTTTCTGTTATCAACGAAAAAGTCATCCAATATTATTTATTATTATTCAAGAGGAAGCTGACTTTACAAACTATTTTAAATTGAACTACAAACTAATAAAAAGATATTATTTTCTTGATCAGTTGCCCAATCTTTTTTTGCGTATTGTGCAGTGTTGGCGGTACGCGCTACTCGCACTGCAGTATTGCACACCAGAGGCGTAATAATATAACATTAAGTCATGTCCACTGATACGCATTTGATCGAACCTGCTACACTGTAAGTATACAAAACTGACCAATGGACTTGCATTTAAAAAAACACGCAAGTAACCTTCCGAGACCACCCCCCCCCCCAGCAAATGGCAGTGGACATGACCTCAGATTACCTTTGACCTTGGGTTTCAAGAACCCTGTGACATAATCAACTATAAAGGGAAACCCATTGCACCGTAATCCAAGTCTGGTGAAAATCAGACTTTAAAACTGTTTCTTTTAATACCTGAAACACTAAAACCGACCAAACGGGAACATCTACACATACATACAGACATGCCCGGCTCTTCTCAAAACCCTCCTCTTCTTTTCAAGCCAGTGGTGGCAAATAATTCCAGCCAAAAAAATCTTAATGGACAATGCTGTGATACATTTTCATTGATATTTTGTTATAAACAGTGGTCAATTCTACGCTAAGTACTTTACAATTGGTATATAGCATTTGGAATCATTAGTGATTTGGCCCTATTAGAGGAGTCACTTTTAGCTCTGTGAAACTGATAACTTTTTTGATTAGATCGTGCATCAAAGAGAAGATCCATAACTCAGAAAATCAGACATTCAGGCATTCTACGACAACTTGCTATTGGAAGGGAAAAAGTTTGCTTTTCCGCTACCGACTGATCCCGTTTTTGAAAAGAGAAGTGTTTACTGTGCAATAGAAAACACCCTCATTTCAAATTCCAGATTTTTACCTTTTGGAATTTTCAATATTAAATTACACAAACACCCAAAAATAAGTTCTTGAAATGTCCCAACTATTAAAACACAAATAATGATATCTTAAATTGCCAAAATGAAACCCTATTTGACCTTTAAGTTAATAAAAATAAAACATATACCCGACCCTCCCTATATCAAAATAGTAATGGAGGGACCAGCAACACAATTTTTTAAACCCAATGGTTATTCCTCATCAGTGACTTCTGCCTAACATGGGATTTTGTTTACAAATCTATTTAATCATTTTAATAAACTTTTTACACTTTTCCATTTAAATCACCCATAAGAAATAATATCAAAAAATATTTTGTTTGTGGTCCTTTAAAAGCACAATCTACATTGCTACTGTCCAGTCTTAAAGCCCTACTCAGAGATTTCCCGAGGACGGCGCCCTCATTTTCAACAAATAGTGTTTTTTGCATCTACACAATGCTTGTCCATATACTAAAAAAACAACACTGTGTGAAATAGCTTAAGCTTAATCGAGAGGCCTTATATATAAATCAAACAACTTTGTTATAAAATCTGGTCCGAATTTTGTTATAAAAAAAATTAAACACAGTTATCCTTTGCACCAATACTTGTACATAAATGTTTACTGCAATGAAAACGAAAATCCGATTCATCTCAGACTTGAGAATTGAGCATTTTAGTGACTATCTTTCGTTCTAATTTGACTACTTTTAATTAGTAACCAAAACAAAGAATTATATTTACTCTCTAAATCAGCTTGTAACTAACATTATAATTGTTTATAAAAACCTTTCCGACCGTAATTCATCCTTTGGGTAGAACTTACCTAACCTGTTGCAATAACATTGGGCTCACATGAGTGGTTCATCAGGCTTGTAGTGGGATACACAGCAGTAGCAAGTCGTACCTGCTCAGTGGAATCAACGATTCTTGAAACGTTCCTTCTTCCTTCACCACAACTTTGAGGCACGACTCTCAGAGCTGTTATTGCATGGGCATTACACTTCAATTGCTTCATATGGAGTATCAGCTTTTCAATTAGAATCTTCATATCAGTGTCACTTTCAGATTGGGTCACCTCTACTGCATCAAATGCTTTATCAAAACCTGACTTTTTGGAATCAGCACACCCTTCATTGTGGTGTCTCTGAATTTTTCTGATCCTGGCTACCAGAAGTTTGTTGTGCCTCTTCAATAGTAGCTTTTTGTAATTCCTGATTCAGAAATGATGCCTTCAAATCTCCTTCACACAAATTAGATCTAACTTGAAGACTTGAAAGAGGCAAATTAATATCCTGAGTTGGATTTTGCTTGCAGAATGGCTTCCTATCTTCTTCACTTACCAAAAGAAGTGAAGCAAAACATTTCGAGAGAGTAATGGCTTTCTGGAAAGCAATTAACACAATGACCGCACAGTTAATGTTTATAACAATTGTGATTGTACTATTAATTATAGATTTTGAATTCATGAATTTTGAAAAACAATAAAAACACCCGATTCAAGAACATTAAAATTGAGATAACCAATATCAAGGTGGGTGACCTGATCATGGGCCAATTATTCATAAGATGTTTTCTCCCTCACATGGAAGCATATCACCAAAACATATGATTACAAATTTTGAATTAAATCGCTCCATTTGTTTTGATAGTAGAAGCAAAAATGTGTCCTAATTTCAGGTAGACTATATCGTTGGAATTGAGAGTGCCCAATTCCATAATAGGAGACTGTATAACACCTGTATTTCATTATATTTTAACTGCAATGCATACACATTTAGCTGCAATGCATACACATTTAGCTGCACTGCATACGCATTTTGCTGCACTGCATACACATATAGCTGCACATGTCTTTGTTGCCAGTTACATCTAGCAGGGGACTGTAGTGTAAGAGTGTGCGCTTCCGGATAAAATTGTGAATTTTTGCACACAAGTACTTTAGGCATTGATAATCCATAAAATTGATGGAAGCACTTGCCAACCCCCCTTAATGGCCCCCAGCTTGGGTTTCAAGGTTATACAGGGGTCAAAAATTTAAAATGTTCCGAATGTGTTAAAAAGCACACCATGGTGTTTTGTCTGGTTACAAGGATTCCAAAAAGGTATAGTTTACACTATCTGTGACTTACAGTTCCGGAGTTACGGGGTAAAAACTGTAAAAATGGTGAAAAAGTCAATTTTGGTGTGTACATGGATAAAACAAGTTAAAAGTTGCTTTGATTCAGTTAATAAGTGGTGCAAATTGTTTCCCTAGCTTAAAGGATTGGAATAAGGAATAGTTTGCCTTATCTGTTATGCTTAGTTTTCACGTTATCCAACAAAATAGGTTACAGGTCAATAGAATCCAATAGGTGCCAATAAATAGCTGTTGACTTTAATCGCCATTTTGGTAATAGCCAGACATGTAAGATAGTCAAAACTATTACTATATTTCATTCTATGAGCTAAACCAACAATTTGAACCACATTTTACAAAAATTGGAGCAACTTTTAATTTTTGACCTCTGTACAAACCAAAATTGACTTTTTCACCATTTTTACTGTTTTTACCCTGTAATTCCTAAACTGTAAGTCACAGGTAGTATAAACTATACCTTTTTGGAATCCTTGTAACCAGACAGACATCATGGTGTGCTTTTCAACACAATCGAAACATTTTATAAGTTTTACCCCTGTGTAACCTTGAAATCCAAGCTGGGGGTCATGAAAGGGGTGTGGCAAGTGCTTCCATCAATTTTTTTGATTATCAATGTATAAAGTACTTGTATACCAAAATTCACAATTTTATCCAGATTTGCACACTCACATAAGATCTGTGCACTACAGTCCCCACTAATCAAGATACACAATCGGTTAATATAATCATCAAAGTCCTTTTTGCACAAATGGTGCATAGCTAGGGCAATGTCCATCTCCTTTTCTGTAACCCTAGGCAGGAAGGGCATCAGTCAATTAATATCTTTTGCTCCAGTAAATCCTCACACAGCAGTATTGCTGTGAATGTTAGGTGAATCCGGCCACCTTCACTAGCGGGGACAAAACCGGACTTCAACGAGGCTACTAGGCTACACATCTGCTGAATTCAGTAAAAGCTACAGTAGGGGTTCTTCTTCTTGCGTATGAGGCAGCAGCTGCACATGTCTTTGTTGCCAGTTACATCTAGCAGGGGGACTGTAGTGTAAGAGTGTGCGCTTCCGGATAAAAGTGAATTTTTGCACCAGTCACTTTAGGCATTGCCTTATCCATAAATTGATGGAAGCACTTGCCAACCCCCTTAATGCCCCCAGCTTGGGTCTTCAAGGTAAGGGGTCAACAAATTTAAAATGTTCCGAATGTGGTAAAAGCCACACCATGTGTTTGTCTGGTTACAAGGATTCCAAAAAAAAAAAAAAAAAAGGTTATAGTTTAACACTATCGGACGTAACAGTTCCGGAAGTTCAGGGGTGGTAAAAACTGTAAAAATGGTGAAAAAGTACAATTTTGGGTGTGGACATGGATGTAAACAAGTTAAAAGTTGCTTTGATTCAGTTCATACGTGGTTGCAAAATTGTTCCATAGCTTAAAGGATTGGAACTAAGGAATAGTTTGCCTTATCTGTTATGCTTAGTTTTCACGTTATCCCAACAAAAATAGGTTACAGGTCAATAAGAATCAATAGGTGCCATAAATACGCTGTTGACTTAATCGCCATTTTGTAATAGACAGACACGTAAGCTAGTCAAAACTATACTATATTTTTCTATGAGCTGAACCAACAATTGAACCACATTTTACAAAAATTGGAGCAAAAATTTTAATTTTTGACTCTGTACAAACCAAAATTGACTTTTTCCCCATTGATATTTTTTACCCGTGTAATCCTAAACTGTAAGTCACAGTAGTATAAATATACTTGGAATCCTTGTAACCAGACAGAATATGGTGATGTGCTTTTCAACACAATCGAACCATTTTAAAAGTTTTACCCCGGTGTAACCTTGAAATCCAAGCTGGGGGTCATGAACGGGGTGTGGCAAGGGCTTCCATCAATTTTTGATTCTCCAATGCATAAAGTACTGTGTACCAAAATTCACAATTTTATCCAGAATTATACACTACTAGATCTGTGCACTACAGTCACCACTAATCAAGTACAACAATCGGTATATTAATCAGCCAAAGTCCTTTTTGCACAAATGGTGCATAGCCTAGGGCAATGCCATTCGCCCCCCCCCCTCCACCCTTTTATGTAACCCTAGGCAGGAAGGGCATCAGTCAATTAATCTTTTGCTCCAGTAAATCCTCCACACAGCAAGTATGTGTGAATGTAGGTGAATCCGGCCACTTCCATAGCAGGGGCAAACCGGACTTCAACGGGACTACTAGTCGACACATATGCTGAATCAGCAAAAAGCTACAGTAGGGGTTCTTGTCTTGCGTATGAGGCAGCCAGCTAAAACATGTTGTAGCGTTGGAGCCAACTCCACTGTGGTGGTTGGGGATTGAGAAATCTGTCTCCGCCGGCGGACGAAAGGTAGGACACTCATTGAGCATGTGATTCGCCAATCTGTGATGGAGAATCACATTGGCAGGCTGGCGATGGCCGGCCGCAGCCCCCTTCGGTGCATATCGCTATTGAAGCGACCGACCGACTCCTGTGCGAATCCGGTTTTAAGGTGACCCATTACTTGCGCGGAAGATTGCTGCCAGGTGGTGGTAGTTCTGTCTAGGGGTTGGTGATAGTGAATGGTCTGGTCTTGGAGTATCAAGGCCTGCAGTGATTCCAGTCTGGAAGATGTTGAATGGGGAAACTGGAGAGTTTAGCGGCGTGCGGCAGAAAGGTCGGCGAGAGCGGAGTCTCTGTACCGAGTTGGTGTGATCTTTGAGGTGTTATGAGCAGGTGCTTGTTGTCCAGCAGGGCCGGGCATCAACCCAGTTTGTGCGGTGTGGTGTTGTTCTCTGAAGTGCTGCAGGGCAATGCCTGAAAGCAATGGTAGGAATTCAGATGGAGTAGGCCGGAGGCAGCCAGTGAGGGTATCAAGGTCGGTGAGTACAGTATCCAGCTTCTTTGTGTGAGAGCTGTTGCACCATGATGGGGCGGCAATCAGCAGTGTGTTAGACCGCAGCCAAGGGCAGGGGTGCGTGGGTCGTTGGGCTGGCAACCCCATGAAGATCACAGCAATCGGCACAGGAGGTTATTCCACGCAGATACCTTGGCGCATACGGACTCGAGGTGCTGACGGTATGTAAGCTGCCGGTCAAGCTTGACTCCCCGGTAGGTTGGTGTAGGATTGTATGCCAGAGGCGCTCCATTGAGGTTGATTTGAAGCTGACGATGAGCCTCTTGGTGTTGAGGTGGAGGCAGTAGTAGAGGTAGGTTTGGCGCACTCAGATTCAGTATCCAGTCTTCGATAGGCTGCAGTGGCCCCCCATCTCTGTAGTAAGTGTGCTTTCTACTTCTGTCCAGTTGCTGTTCGAGTGAAGGAGGGGCAAGATAGTCGCCTAGGCCATATGGTCTAGATGTTGTTTGAGGTAAGTCGATGATATACAAGTTGACCAGCATAGGAGCAGTACAGATCATTGTGGTACTCCGTTCCTCCGACGACGCAGTCGACTAATCTGTCCATAATGGTCTTGAGAATAAAGTACGGTTTGCAAGGCATGTTACATATGAATTGTACAAGGTGGATCCGGGATGGTCCTGACAAGCTTGAGGTCAATGGCCCTGGTGCCACACGGTGTCGTATGCTTCAGTAAGGTCCATCAAGAATGACGCCTGACCTTACGGTGGCGCTTTTCAAAGCTTGCCTCAATATCAATTTGTGAGTTTTACAAACTGGTGGACAGTGCTCCGGCCACGGTGAAATCCTGCTTGTTCGGCAGGCAGATGGAATTCGACGACTGGCTCCAGCCGAGCCAGGATCTCTCTCAAGGAGTTGCAGGAGCAACAGTAGTGATATTGGGCGGTCGTTCTTAGGGTTGTCGACAGGCTGTTTGGGTTAGGGAGTGCGATGATCAGTAGCTTTTCCTCCAGATCTTGGGTAAGGGCAATGGTTGGTGAGGCAACATGTGTAGAACTCTGGAAGCCACTCTAGACATCGTGGGCCGCATTACATCAGGAACTCTGCTGGGATGTTATCAGGGCCTGGGCCTTTCCACTTTTAGTTGGCTGTAAGCAGAGGTAGTTAGTAAAGCTTCTATGAGGAAGGGGTTGAAAGTGACCCGTCCAGCCAGGGGCTCGACGAAGTTTGGATCTCTTTTTTGACAGAGAGAGGTGGATCCTTATCAATGTTCTTGAAATGACGTTGGAGGATGGAGTTGCTCAGCGATTGAGTTGGCCGTCACTGGACATTTCGATTGGTTGTGAAAGCTGCCGGTGAGAAGGTTTATAGTCTTCCAGGCTTCCTGCTGGAGTGAAGTCGATTCCTTGGACCGTTCTCCTCCAGCGCTCACGGCGTTCCTGTACAAGCCAGTTTGTCAGATCTGAAGCTTGGATGAAGTTCTTCCCCGGTCAGAGAATTCAGGAAATCAATGTAAAGGGTCACATTCCTCCTCCAGGATGGGATATAACTGCGACGGCAGCCAGTGGGATGGTCATTCTTTGCTATGTGATAAGGTTGGCTGTGTAAGAATTGTACAGGTTGGAGGAGGTGGTGTCGGAGGTTGGGCACTTCTGAATCACCATGTTCTTGAAATGGTCCCAGTCTGCCTTGCGGAAGTTCCACTTTCACTGGCATTTTGTACAGCTTAGTAGGCTCTCCTGCGCGATCAGTGATGGTCGGTGGTGGGACTTCGAAAGCGGTCGAGAACAGTACGGGGATGGGATGGTGTCCATGTTTGCAAAAGCAAGGTGGGTCTGTAGACGTATTCCACCTACCGGAGTTGAAAGTGTCTGGTTTGCTTGGGGTCGTGCAAAAGTTGTACACCGGATTTTTAGGCCCAGTCCTCTAGAGGTCGCTCCATCCGGTTGGTTTTCCTGTAACCCCAGGTAATGCTATGGCTATTTAAAGTCGCAGATAAATGCAGGGGTGTGCACCATAAGTGGAGGGAGTTGCTTGGAGGACGATGGTTAGGTGGCTGTAGACATGGTGACATGAACACTGCAATTTGGGTCGTTGCCATTCCAGGGTGGAGTCTGCGGTGAGGTTGAATGTGTTTCCATTGGGCTGAGTTTACTAGCAAAGGTGGCATCCCATGGGTAGAGTCTCGGTGTGTGCAGCTAGGTTGTAGCCAGTGTTCAGAATGGAAATGTCGGTAGCGCGTGTGTCTTGGGGAGATTGACAGTGACTTTGTGCGTATGAGTGAGGTGTTCGATTACGTTTATCTTAGCCCTAGTGAGACCTTAGCCAAGTTTAATTGGAAGAAATGAGATGCCATCTGACTTGACATCTGCCTGCCCTGATAAGGGACACGTGTTTGTGCCAGACTGGAATCAGATAGTGTCCTCTGACGGGGCATAATTAAATACAGTGAGATAAAACGACAACGTGAATTAAAAAAGACAGTGAAGTTAAAAGGACAACAAGGTGTTAACTTGGCCTCAATTGATTCTTTCATTAGCTGAAATAATCAGTTACCGGGGTTCACCATGAGGGGGTTGATAATCTTGAACCCCCAGTAGGGGTTAGTCCACAGCAGGGGTCAGAACAAGCTACACTGTAGCTTGATAGACTTGGCAATTATGCACTGCTTTGTGAGGTTGATATTACATACTGTATGATCATGTCTGGTTCACATGGTCCCACCACAAGGACATGTCAGCCAACCAAAATATTATCAGAACTTTTACTTTTTCTTGTTTTAGTATTGTGTTGTGTCGTTTTGGGATTGTGGTTAGTTGATTGTTTCCTTTCACATCTCCAAGGTTTAAAATTCAGGGAACAAAAGCATTGCATTCACTTCTTGCGTCAAAAAACATATAGTGGTAGGTTGAACATGCTGAGGATGGAACAACGCATGTTTTAAGAAGGGCTTTTTGAGTTCGAAGGTGGATGGTTGGAGGGATGACAAAGGGACCACCATGTGGAAGAAGCAAGTGGAGGAGAGAGTAGGAGGTGGGTTGGCTTATTTTATTCGATGAAAACGGGGCTCAGTGCGCCCATTGGATCAAATGCTTATCTGTGACGTTACATTTACACTGACGGAATAAAGCGTGTAATCCAATGGGTGCACTGAGCCTGTTTTGTTTCGTTTCGTCGAATACCATAAGCCGGTTGGGTTGAGGAGGAGGATGCGTTGAATCGGGGAAGTTGAAGGATGAGTAAGAAGGGCGATTGCTCCGAGTGTAAGGTATATCAGGCCACCCCCCTTTTACGGGGACAAAACCGGATTTAAACTTTGGATTGCTATACTACTAATACTTGGAATAAAAATTTAAAAACAAACAACAAACAGGTAAATGGTTGTATGCACTCAATTACATTAAAAAGTATGACAAAAGTCAAAATACATAAAAAATTTAGGTCTAAATTTGAAAAAAAAAAAAATAACTGTTGTAAAAGAGTAGCTCTTTGCTTG
The DNA here is from genome assembly GCA_023653785.1 of Ophioderma brevispina. Taxonomy (NCBI): domain Eukaryota; kingdom Metazoa; phylum Echinodermata; class Ophiuroidea; order Amphilepidida; family Ophiodermatidae; genus Ophioderma; species Ophioderma brevispina. Next base: position 51,690 of record JAMKCH010000469.1, on the reverse strand, counting down.
GTGTGGTTATTAGTATGTGGAATAGCATTAGGACAGGCATAGGAATGATAAACCAAGGCCCGGTATGTACCACGGGTCGCACATCCTGCGATCCCTGGTGATGCAGCTTTAATAGAAATATATTGTTCGTCTGTAAATGTTAAATTGTTTGAGTGCATATGACAAATGTTTTGAAGGGATCTGCTCCAAATTTGTGGGGATTCATTTGAAGAAAATTTACAATTGCTCTTTTAGGAAATTAAAAAATAAATGCCCACAGTCTTTTTCAAAGTAAGCTTTGTTAAAAAACAAGAGATTTGGGGGGAATTTGGACCACAATACTGCATTCATAAGACAGCACTGACAGAATTTTTTTACTGTAACAAATTTATGAGGTTTCACTTTGATATCCCATAAAGAGTACTCTCTACACTGATTTCATGAAAATTGGGCAAATGTTACCAAAAAACAATAAAAGGGGCTAAATTAATGGATGTGTTGGTTTTGGTTTTTTTAGAGAGAATACTTTCCCTATAGAAATAACATTTCTTGGCATCTTTAGTGATGGTTTTCCTTTATTTTGTTTTTGGTCAGTACCCAATTTGCAGATTTCATGCTGCATTTATCTACAACCACCCACCTTGACCAGTTTATCATTGATCCCTGCAATGAAGGACGTTCTTTCCTTGATCTTGCAGCTAGTCAAGACTTAAACCAAGCAAATGTTGAAGCTGATGAAAGAGATGATTAGCAAGTCATTTTGGGATTCAACCATGATGCACAATGGTTCATTTGACATAACATGGTTGCCCCACGCATTCCAATTTTTTATTGACAAGGAAAAAGTTCAAGCATGATGCAGAGTGCTAAATTTCTGATGGAAAAACAGTGTGAGTGTTGAGTGCATTTCAACAATGAGCAAGATAAAAACACTTCACTGGCCATGTCACATTAGTATGCGACATTTTACTTACTTGAGAATTGGCATATACATGTAAGTTTGTTTTGTACATAGTTAAAAAATTCACACTTTATAATTACAAAAGTGGCTTAATACAGTACAAATTATGACATATTTGCCATAACCTTGAATCATAACTCCACCAATAATTTGAACCATTTTTTTTATCCAATCGGAAACAACTTTAAAAATTTGGACTCCTGTACACGAAAATCGACCCTTTATTGACTTTTGCGGTTTTTACCGATTAACTCCGAAACTTTAGGCTGTAGATATTACAAAAATATACCTTTTCTGATCCTTATGGGTAAAGAGACGATTTAATAATTAATCTCGCCCGTGACATTAATTCAGCAGATGACAGAAATGGCGTTTAACACAAGAAAACGCATGCCGTATGCATGTTCAGGCCATGCATCCTGTTGAATTCGGTCTGTGGCGAACATTTGTGTTTTAAATATCAATGAGTCGGTTATTATATTGCAGGTAATACAATTTGTTGATTAAAATGGAAAATTTAAAAGTTAGCCTGCAAATTACCCTGGATGTCGTTAACCTCTTATTAACGTCCCGATCTGTTTTTGAGTATGTTATTTTTATGTGTAAAATGTATCTCTATTCTACCAATGGCCTAGACTATCATTTGAGGGCAAATTGAAGAAATTTCATATTTTGTGAAAATGTGCCAGTGCCGCTTTAATTTGGTTGTGCAAGAAATACGACTAAACAAGCATGTAAGAACAGAGCCTAATTTATGTCTCCAATAAATTACTACATTTTGTTTGGGTTAAGAGAAATCATTTTAACTTGGAAAATATGTAAAAATTTCTGTGGGAAAAATAAATGGTCTAGTTATTTTACACATAGGACTTAAATGACCCCTAAATGACATATGACCTCTAAGCCATGTCCATCCTACATGATCTCTTTGGAGAACATCCTCATGAGTCACTTTTAAATGTCCTCTTTTTTTCTGTAAAAAAAACAAAAACAGTATCAATAAATTTTTGGGCAATGACCTTATCGGATCCCTACATGACCTTCGACTTCACATGCCTTCACGAAATTGCCTTTTGCAAGCGTACCTGCCAACATTGTAAAGTCAAAAAATCTTATGTTAAGTTCAGAGCACACGCAGTAAGTACTGTGGCACAAACGAACTTCTTACAACATCATTCAATCATATTGAAAATTGTGTTTCAATAGATCAAAGTCCATATTAGCGAAGATGTCAGTGGTTTAGTTCTGACATCGTCTTTAGTGCTAGTGATGGTGCTAATATGCACAAGGCAAAACCACACTTCTTCAAAACATTCCCATCCACATGACATCATTCCATTATACCGTTTTGCTAGTTTCGATATTCTGTGTTTTTTCATTCACTTCACATGGGCTATCGGAACCTCGTGTCACAGCGCATTGCTCTTTCCGGGTTTCCCCTGATTGTACACGCACGACCCCATGCAGTAATAGGTTGGAATAGATCACACAACAATGCATTATGCATGGCGTGATGTGTGAATTGTTGGTGGTTGGAGGATTCTTGGGTGTGTGTTATTGCAATGGAGTAGCGGTGCCCAGCGGCAAACCTAGACTCACTTTATAATATTGTTGAGTGTCCGTTAAAAGTTTGATCGTGTGTGGCACTCACATGGTGATCCAGGGGCCTGCATTAGGGCCCCGATCAGGTCCAGGTGCCTTCATGAGGGCCCTGCCTCCTGAATGGTGAATGGTCAGGACTGTACAAAGGGCATGCACACTGGATTCTTTTTTTTTTTTAATTTTTGGAATATTTTTCTTTTCAAGAATTCAAGTGTCTACGAATCAGATTTTCTGTTGTCAAAAATCTGGGAAATCTTACTAAATATGTGTTGGGCTAGGTATGTGCAAGAATTGTTGTCATCAAGTTATGCTGAGATTACAATTGACTTTGTAAATGTTGAGGACATTCAGGTTGACAATCTTATGACTACAGACCTACACATGTCACGCCACCCCCCCCCACACACACACAAGTCGATGTTGTCTGTTTTTTTATCCTGACTCATTCGGCAAGGAGGAGCCCAATTGTTATCAAGGAATAGACATTTGCAAATTTTTTTAAAGCTTGAAAATTGTAAATCTAAAAAATGAGGTTGCACTGGTCATTGTTTTTTTTTTGTATGATGTAAGGCTACATACTGCCAAGTGTGTTTAAACTAAATGTTGTATGGTTCCTACTAAAAAGGAATCCATAAAATATTCAATACCACAGATGGTATGAATAAATATGGTTGACTTTTGGTACTCTTATCCTTGCTATTCTAAAGCACTTGAGAAAATTATGCAATCTTCAACTACAAAAGGTAGTCAACATATATCAGCGCGGATCTAGGGATGGCGGAGGGGGCACGTGCCTCCCGGTAATTCTTCAAAATTCTTACCAAAATCAGCCCAATTTTGACAAGTTTCAGCCTTCAGCCACCCAACCCCCATGTAAAATCAGCACAAACTTGAGAGTTGCAGTTAGCATTTAATTTCAGACGCCAATCATGTACTCTTGTCTTTCTTGCCCAGTATTGTGGCCTTGCACAATTGGTTTCTGCATTTTTTTGCCAAAAGACCTAATTTTGTGGATTTGGGACATTTTAAGATGGTTAAAAATTGACAAAAAAGTTCAAATCTCTGTTATCATGTCTGTCTGTGATGTTGGTGTTTAATACCCCCATTACAAAAGGTCTGGATACCCAGGGTTTCCACATCCACACCCTGTATTTTTTAACCCTTGTTCCGTAATTGAGATACATGTATTAGTCAAAATTCTTAAATGATTGTAACCAAAAATCTGAAAATAAATTGTTCACCCTATGCTAACCCTAACCGATCACACTCTAATAGAGATAACCGATATTTGGGGGGGGGGTTTATCGGACATCGGATCGGGGGCCGATTTTGCAAAATCGGCAGACAATCGAATCTCAAAAATATATCAGTGCCTGCCGATTCTCAGCCGATGTATGAATGAAAGAAAGGGACAAAGCAAAATATGTCATTTTACAGTTTTTTAAGTAGAAACACGAACAAGAGTTGCCTCAAAAAGTTAACCTTATCCTCAGAAATTCTCATTGGAACTTGTAGCAAATGTGAACCACACAGATTTGATTAGATTATAATCATCGTTGCCACTTCCTAATTTTTAAAATGGAATCCAGCGAGATCTTTAATATATGGGGCAAATCATTGGTATCATATCGGTGGATCTGCCGATACGACAAAAGAATCGGCCATCGGATCGGCAGAGGAAACCCGGATCGTTATCACTCTAAGCACTTTATGTTATGCTTCCTCACCACTAAATGTCGTCCTTTGCTGCTATTGTACCTGAGGCATCGAGTTGGCTGCATTGGTGATTGATTTCTGATGCAATAAAGCCATCTTCCACTCTAGACCTAATCTGATGATCACTGCCGTCCACATTTCTATTACCGAAGTGAAATGTTCAGGGAGAAATGACATATGTAAGAGAAAGAAAAATCAAGAACTTAATAATATTTAATTCTTACAATGCGCGACAAATCCACCGAAGTGAGGACGCCGCTGTGGAGCACCTTAGGCTGCTAGTACAACACAACAAGGAAACACAACGAGTAAATCCAGAATGATTTATGGAAAGAAGTCCCATTTTAGATGCAGGTGGAAACCAAATTTCTCGGAGAAAACCTGCAACGACGGGTATGGATCGGCAAACCAAATTCACATACGGCACTGGCTCTGCAGGGAATCTAACCCGGTTCGCATTGGTGAAAGATAAGTGGATGGCCCACTACACCAATCTGGCCTTTTAAGGGATTTAATCCTTAACTTATTGCCAATTACGAATTAAAGCAGGGGGTTGACACGAACGCCTGTCATCTTTTGTTCCGGCCTTTAACCCACAAAATAGCTATGCAAATATTAGAAAGTGCACACATTCAACCAAAATTCATGAGGCCGCCCGTATAAAATAACCTCATTTTATGTAGCTGTGATACGCTACCATGTATGCTATTTGTAAACATGACTGATGTAACGAACATCGCATTGCAAATATCAACTCTATTATAGCACCCTCAAATGCACAGAGGTCCGGTATAGTTTAACCCTCATCTACCTGAGCAATTTTTATAACACCACACCCAAAGGAAGTAGTTACCACCCCTCTGTGACCGTGATGTTCTTTATTGAACATCTGATTTCTATATATTTGGTACCACATGATAGCATGTGTTTCTTCTTTCCATTGGTATCAAAATAAGTACCAACATTCCCATTATGACATCACTATGACATCATCAGCTAGAGAAAGTATGAAAATACTGGATATAATAAGCTTGGAATTTGATATTTCAATTTTACAATTTTTCAATTTTACTGACTCAAAAGCATTGTTATAGCATCTGTGTATATAAAAATTAGTCTTTTCCAATCATGTAGAACAAAGTTGAATATAACTAACTTTTTTGGGTGAAAAATTGAATTTTCCCCTATTCTACATTCACAACTTTGCTGAAGTGTGAATGTAATGCTAGGCATGTTGGTACTCATTTTGGTATCAATGGCAAGAAAAGAACCATCTATTAATGATATTCCTGTGTTGTACTATATAGGCATTTTGGTACATGTACTTCTCTTCCTATGGGAGGGCAGTTGCCACCCCCATCCATACCTTTGGGATCACCTTGTATCTTACATATACCCCATGGATGTTTGTTTTTTTTTGTATGAAAAGGAGTGTAGAATGTCAATTGGCAATTTCATTATATAATTTGAAACCAAGAAAAGGGGTTTGTTAAGGTGGAAAAAACCTTCGGTAGACGAGGGCAGAGCGGAACACTAAATGTTTTTCTAATGTCAATTACTTATCTTCAAACACGCCCATTTCGGTTACTTCAAGGTCAAATTCAAGATTTTAGTATCAGAATTTAGCTCTTGTTATTTTCTTTCGATTAATTTCATCCATTTTTATGGAGCAAGGTTAAATTTTTGGCTACAGCCCTTGCAGTCTACTCATGCATCCTCAATTTCTCTTTCAAAAGTTTGCTACAAGCGTGGAAATGATTTAATTTACACAATGAAATCATGATCAGTAAATGTGTGCACATTATAGAAGAACTGGAGACAAAATACACACTAACCTTGTTGACATTCTTCCATATGTTTTTCCACCTCAGCTTTCAATGAAGCTCTTTTCCGTTTATCAATGTTGTGCAAAGTTTCAATCAATTTGACAGCATTTTTAAGGTCTAGGCAAAATTAAGAAAAAAAGTTTTGCTCTGTAAAACAACAAATCATCATGCATTCAAAAGTTTTACAGGGAACACTACTGCAGTATACCATTGGGTAATAAATGCTGCAAGTTTCAAAATTTCATGGGAAAAATCACAATTTTGGACTCCAAAAGATGTAATGCCACGAGTACCATAAATTCCTCCCTGCAGCCTGGACTAGCTCTTATTTATGTATTAAAGCAATAACAGCACATTTTTTTCAAAATTTGATATTTTTGCACAGTTATCTTGGTAATTGTCTAGGAAACTACATCTGCGAACGCGAATGCTCAAAAATGCGTATTTATCATAAAATAAGCGATTTTGTAATTAGAATTGGGATCCCAGATTGTACTTCACGGCAGAGCTGGAAATGCTAAGTTTATGTCCGTCCGTGATGAAATAGTGCCACCTCAAGAAAATAACCTCTAACTTGACTTGCCTGAACCAATAAAACAACTAATGGATGAGCGTAGACACGTACATGCAGTCATGCATGGTGCTATTTCCCGGCTATTTCATATTGGAAGGCCGTTTCCAGCAGCCGTTGAATTATTATCGGAGATCTCCGATATTAATTATTCTAATTACAAATTCCTTCGTTTGCGACAGATAGACATTTTCGAGCTTAACCACTCACTGGTATAGTTTACTAGCCAGTTATTTACCAATGCAACCATGTAAAAAATCTCAAAATTTTTGAAAAATTGGGGGCGCTCTTCAAAAAAATGTGCTATTATCAGAGGCGGACTGGGTAGTCAATCCGGCCGTGGAAAATTGACTTGACCGGCCCATGAACATATGAAAATCATAGGACCTTTGTTATACAAAACAAGCAACAAACAAACAACATAATGCAACAATAAACAAACAATCAGGAGGATTCTCCAGGTAGACAAGGATGAATATTTATTAATCTTTCCCTGGAGATGGCCAGCGCACGAGAGTATATACGAAAAAACATATTCGCTTAGGCGGATTCGAACCAGCGACCTCTACCAGCACGACGCTCTTGCCAATTGAGCTATCAAACCAGCACGCGCTCTTGCCAACTGAGCTATCAAGTCAGGGTAGGTAGAGAAGCGATAGATCTTATTTGTTTTTGAAATTTTGCAAAGCGAAAAGCGAGGGACACCTTTCGGACTTAAAGGCTGACTCAGAGATTTTCCGATGAGGGGTGCACTCAATTTTCAAACAGATCGTGTTTTTGTATATACATAATGCTTGTCCATATACCAATCACTGTGTGAAATAACTAAGCTAAGTCCTTCATATAGAAATTAACAACTTGTTATAAAATTTCGGATCCGGAATTTTCGTTATACTGATGCATGGCACTGTTTTACTGTGCATGGAACCTGCATGAAAACGAAAAATCCGATTCAACTGTAACTTTGGAATTAAGCATTTTAGGTTCTTGATGACTATTTTTATAGTAGATTTCAAAATAAGTGAGAACTCATTAAACGTTTTAGGTCTGTCCATTCACCGTGAGAGGTAAGAGGAATTATTTTAATGGCTACAGGTAAAAAGGTTTATGGTACTCATACAATGTATAGTAATGTAGCTAGTAAATAATGTTGACCTAAAATACATTATTTCACATCTAAGATAGCTTGGATGTTTTAATTGAAGTATCAGGATGAAAACACCAGCAATGTTTTCATTAAACGTTGTTATTTGAACATAAATTAACTCCACTGCAAAATATCATTCCTCATCACAACATTGGAGAAATAATGCATTCTTATATCAATGCACACGTAACACAAGTTTTTAAAACGGAAGTTGCCGGTTCAAATCCGATCAAGCGCACATGTGTTGTTTTTTTTCAACACTCTCGTGCGCTTGCCATCTCCAGGGAAAGCGAGAAAGATTAGTAAATACCCCAACAGAGAGTGTGCATAGTTGCTTTTTCCTAATCGGGGCTGCGACCGACCAAAGGTCTCAAGATATTCACTCATAAAAAATTATAATAAAATGTACTTAACAAGGTTTGGACAAACATGCTCGATAGAGTGGCGTAGCTAAGGGATGTGGCGCCTGGAGCAAGAAATTAGCATGTTGCGTGAGCAATGGACCAAGAGGGCACCTAATGCAGCCCCGGGGAAAAGCCTCTTGGGTTTTGGCATGTTTGAGTGCCTTCGGAGAGCTCTCAGCTGGGGCTCTCAGTTATCTCATTATCTTGAAACAGATTAACTATATTGGCTCTGGCTGGGGTCCAGGGGCGGAGCCCCTGGAAGCTCTTGGGTGTTATGCATATGCGAGTGCCTTCGGAGAGATCTTAGCTATCTTATTATCATGAAGCAGATGAACTCTACTGCCCCTGGCAGGGGTCCAGGGGCGGAGCGCACGGAAGCTCTCGGGTTTTAGTATGTATAAGTGCCTTCGGAGAGCTCTTAGTTTTATGAAGCAGATGAACTATATTGCCCTGGGGGGGGGGAGTTCCAGGGGGCGGAGCCCCCGGTAGCTCTCAAGGTTTAGCATATTTGAGTGCCTTCTGAAAGCTATGAGTTACCTCATTATCTTGAAACAGATATGACAGCATTCAACGGTATTTTTTCTTTGTGTCAATTTTAATCCCCCAGCGTCATTTCAGCGCCCCGAGTTGGTGCCCGGGGCACGTGCCCCCCCTTTCACCCCTAGCTACGCCACTGCTCGATAGAGTAGTTACAGCTCCACAGTGGCGTAGCTATGATTTTCATATGGGGGGGCTCCATTGTCGCATCTCAACCGACAGGAAAGAGCAAAGCCCCGATGGGGGTTTGAGTCCCGGGTTGAGCGGGCGAAACCCCCTGAAAATTTTGGGTTTTATATGCTTTAAATGTCTTCTGAGGGCTACCATCAAACTTTAAACCTATCTTTGCCAGCAATCCGGCCTGCAAGTGCCTTAACCTGAATTCTTCAAGTGAACCGACGGGCTCATCTCAACCGACGAAATCAAATATTGGGGGCCACAACCCCCTCTGGCTACGCCACTGCAGCTCCAACTCGCTACCCATCATATATATTTAAGTTTCCTTATATGGGGCTGCCACCGGCCCAGCACTTGTAACTTCCTATCGATGAAAGTCCGGCAAAATCTTAAAGGCTTGAGCCTCCTGTAACTTCCTATCTATATCCATATCGAAGTTTCTGCTTTGTTGGCTACAGGGAATTGCTGTCGGCCCAACACTTAATTTACTTTACCACGGCCCTCTTGAAAAGTAGTTAAAAAATTGCTTCATAGGCTCATAAATTGGTTAGTATATTTTTTATGCCTTTTTCCTATTCATCTTTTTTCCTTCTGTCTTTCTTTCCTTCCTTCTCTTTTACTCGACCGGCCCAAAGTGGCCCAATTGCAAGCGGCCCATGTGGAAAATTCCACAGCAGGTCTATGGTCAGTCCGCCTATGGCTATTATTGCTTTAAATGAGCAACAGAGGGGCTAATATTTGCCCATGACTAATTTTACTGTCCAGTTCGGTACAAGTTAATGATTACCATGGTAATCCTTTGTTACATATTTGAAGCAATGGTCGAGGTCCAATAGCTTTTTACACTTGCCCAAAGTCTAACCAGTGATAGAATCTAGTATAAGAAATTTGCAGCATCTTTCAACGTTGCTCTGTTCTTTTGTCATCAGTCCAAAAAAGGGCATTTTATGAGGTCTCCATTAGAAAATGAAATGTCAGTACTTTTTTATACTTTAGCCTATTTGTGATTCCATAATGGAGGGGGGTTCATCATTTGGTGGTGTATTAGAGAGTGGCATGTCTTAGTGCAAATGCAAAAAAAAAAAAATTACCCAATTCAGCTTCCTCAAATTTTCCTAGGTGAAGTAGACACAGCCCTTTCCTTTGGTATAACTTATACTGTAAGTGTTTAGGGTAACCATGGTCAAGAGCCAATTCAATATCCTGTAGGCACACCTGAATGAAAAAGAGAAAGATTGGAGAAAAATAAGCTTATGTCATTACAATATACTGGGTTGTAGGGATTCTGGGTTTTGTGCAGGTCGCCCCTAGAGTGGGGCTTAGCTCATCGAAGTCTTTCATATAAAAAATTTTACAGCACTTATAGATTACTCTCTTTATTTCTAGTATTTTGAATACATACACAAAAAAAATTATATTTCAAAATCTCTGAGTCAGCCTAATCCCAATAATAATTCAGTAACTAATGGAAATGCCCTTTCAATCAAGCCTTTCCTCAGCCGGGTGCTGGTCAATTTACCCTGTGGGTTCCCAAGTTTTTATGCTCGACCGTAAGGCAGAAAAATCAGAATCTGGGCGTGGGATTTTGAAAGCAAAATGCACCCAGCAGCCAGACCTCCGAAATCTCTGGTAACCTGATATCGGCATTCCCAGAAAAAAAAAAACGAGCTGCAGGAAAAAAATCAATACAGCAAAAAAAATCTGAAAAAAAAAAATAATAATAGCAGAGATTTATATAGTGCCTTATGCTATTGGCCTCTAAGCGCTTTCACAAATGGCCGCTGATCACTGTGGCACAACCATACCATAAACCATTTAGCATCATTTCAAGGGATGCAGCAGATCGGGATCAGCGCTTTCCCTTATCAGCAAACATACATCGAGATAACCATCGCAGCCGGGACCAGCTCCCCAAATATCGCATGGGTAAATCGAGACAACCAAGCGGTTAATTCTTGTCCAGGGAAATTACAAGATAGCTGAATCTCACAGGGCTCGAACGCGCGCCTAAACGCATGGATGAGCATACACTGGAGTCGAGCGCTTACCTGATTGAGCTATCTTGTCCGCTTATAACATACAAGGTCATAACATAGAAGGTTTGCAAAACGTCATAACATACAAGGTTTGCAAAACGTCATAACATACAAGGTTTGCCAAAAAGGAGCAGAATCTGGTACCTTATAATTGTCCATATGGTAGAGAGCAGCTGATCTGTTAGCATAGGCCAGAGGTAAATCATCTGTTGCTGATGTTGCCGACTCGATGGAGTTTGCTTTTGAGGCTACAAGAACACTCTGAAAAGATACACAAATTACCAACATGTGTTTGGCTGATTCAAAAAGAAGTTTACTGTTTTTATTGTAGTTTAGTTACTAAACTAAGACACTATCAGTGATTAATCCAAAAGAGTCAAAATATTTGAAATTTGCAGGATTAGCTTAAATTTAAAGTGAAGATTAAGTCTGTAGAATTCCCATAGGGTACTTTTTCCAACTGAAGAATCGACAGAAAAGGAAGAAAACGTTAGTGTTCAAAGATATGACTCTCCATTCAGTTACGTGTTGTAGTAAGTGTCCGTACGGACAGTAATGGCTAATATATCAATTTTGTGCTTATTAGGCTGCTTCTGGCCTTATCATTTGCAGGATATATTAGGGTGCCTGTGCTTGTTACAGACATGCAAAAAACAGATTTTTGATGATTTGTTTGATTTTCTGATTTAGCAAATCACTGATAGTGCCTTTCCAAAATCGGTCAGAAACTCCTGGGTAAATTAGAGTAGTTTCTGAATGTCCAAATTTTTTTTAAAAAGTTTTGAATTTGCTCATTTTATTCAAGTATAACTTGGGTTTGTCATGTGCAAACTAAAAAAAAAGTTGTTTTTTTTAATTCAACTTTCCCAAAATTTCCCTTTGCAAGAGCCATCCTTTTAGATTTTTTTTACTAAACCATGAAAACTGGAACTTGTCATTTTATCAATCCATTTCAAAAATGATAGCAATGATGAACAGTCGCCTTTATACTTGCACCCACTTGTGGTCTCCTCATACGGCGGTCCGGTAAGTATATAATCCTGATTCTAAAATTAAAAAAAAATTGGCATAAATTGAAACCAGTGTTCAAAAATTCTCAAGACTGGAAAAATATTGAAAGGCATTGTGGGAAAAATGGATGTGGGTAATTTTCTCGCCAGGTTCCATAGGTTCAGACCCAAGTATGATACATTCAAAACAAAACAAAGTAACAGACCCCTGATGCAAAAACATCCATAGAGCCCCTTTGTTTTTTGGAGATATTTGAGATTTAGTTTCATTTATAATTTTGTAAATTCTCTATGAGGGACTGATAACATTATTCTTGCAGTACTTACCATGGAGGATTGAACATAGTTATTAAACATTTGAAGCTCTGCAATTTTTGGTTAAATTTCACGTTGTAGAACCTACAACCTTGGAAAAAATCGTTGTAACACTTTGAACGATTTCAGAAAACTGTTCCCCTGTCTCCCCCAACCAATTGAACGGGGTATCAACGTATCGTGGTAATTGGTAGTGTACCATCCTAGAGCCTGTGTTAGTGTGTAGTATATAGTAATTGCTTGCCAAACATAGTGAATGGTGTTAGGGTTAAAGTTAAAGACTGTCTAGTCATGATCATCAGGACTAGTTCATCACCATTAGATCAAGGCCTTGAACGTTGGGTTTGTCACAACAAAAAATAAAACAGCAAGCTTAAGGCTATTTTCTATTGAAACCATAGCACACGGAACAAAAAATGACCAACAACTTTGTAATACGACTATTCCCCTTACCTGTGTGTAGCAAGCCAAAGCTTCTTGATATTTCTTTTGCTGGAAGAATTCATTCCCTCCCAATCTCCACTCGTGGGCTGTCTTGGTGTTCGGCATTTCTAAAACAAATCTAATTGGGGGAAGATTTTTGGTGATGTCGTTTTTAAGCTGAAAGTAAAACAAACAAGAGTTTAGAAAGGATAGAAACATGTTGTTGCCATGTTCAGAGTCTGCATGCACGCACTATTACTGCATATTGCAAGATTGTACTTAGCCTTAGACCCATGAAATTTAATTCCGAGTTTATCGTTACAGGGGTAGAATTTGAACACGAGTCCGCAAGTCGACTCATGCAGACTCGCGTAAAATTGCAAGTCACAAGGACTCGCGCAGAAACATCCTAACATTCTGACCAACAGTGTGCAAATTCCCCTGTTTAGCATAGCAAAATGCTACCTATTTTGAAGTAACTGCTACACAATTTTTGGCTTGCAGCCTTGCATTGCTAAATATTAGTCCCAAAACATTCTGTGTATCAGCTATGACATTTTGTGTAGCCTTCAAATTTCGACCACAACATGTCACCTTCAATTTTCATATAACACCGGTGCTTTCACTAAACACTCTTCTACCTTAGCACCAGTAATATCCAATATTAAATACAAGCTAAAGCTTTCATTAAGCACCTGGCAATACAAATCAGGACTTAGTCACCGGTCAGAATCTTAAGTACAAGTCTTGAAATTTCATTAAATTTCACTTCATAAAAAGTTGATGAAGATATTTACGACTATCCTGTTGTTGCTAACACTCTAAGGAATACTTTCAAGGTGAAATCAGGTAATATTTATTCCCATGAAGGGTGAAAATTATTGGACAATGCGAGACAAACATATTGATAATTGTACATAAGGAGGAGTCATGCTCAGCAGGACTATGCTAAATATACAAAATTCATCCCATTTACAATAAAATTGTCAAAAACTGCTATACAAAATTTTCAAAGGAATTTGCATTGGTAATGACCGTTTACTCATACGATTTTAAGCCAATCATATTCCAGGTTAATTGTATGCGTGAGGTTGAATCTTGATCGGTTTTACCATCGGCGACCAGTGTCAGAAAATTTTTGCCTCCTGCAAAATTGTACTACAAAAAATTTGCAGGAGTCCATGGACTCGTGCAGAAATATATTGCGAGAGTCCACTTGGACTCAAGCGGCTCTTTACGAAATTCTACCCGTCGTTACTTTTTCCCCCTGGTTGCATGAGGTGACTTTTTCATTTTTCATTATTTCATCTGATTTCATTATTGACCTAAAATGTGCGCAAAATGGAAATAAATGCGCCGAAGAATTTTTCACGAATGGTAGGGCCACAGAAAAAAAGACTGGTTTTGCTTCAAAGTTATCAAAAATGTTTTACAAACAAAAATATGTTTCCAGTTGCTTAAAACTGGTAAAATCAATGATATTTTGAAAATAATGAACTATTTTGGCAATCTTGCATTTTTGACACGTGTATTTCTAGTCTCCAAAAGCGACGCGGGTGGGTAACGATAAACTCAGATTCGACTTATACTGTTTTTGATGATTTTAATGTTTTTTTTTTTTGCGTTTTCTAGCCAGATGAAATTTTAGATGTAAAATCATTCATTGCATTGCTTAGAAATGGAAACCACAAATTCAATGCCGCAAAGGAAATTACTTTTTAACTTCTGCTACAATGAAAATGACGAGTCGCCATCTTTAAATTAGGTGCATATATGCAATGTATGCATGCCAGTAGCTTGAAAAGCTAAGATTGAATGGGCCTCTGGCAACAATTGAGATTGCCGCGGCGATGATGGAGTTTCGGCAAGGTGCATGCGGGCTACGAAAACACACACGTGCATCAGAACAGAAACTAAGGCAGTGGATGAATTCTTGAAAAGGAAAGCCAAAAATGTTAATTTATCGCCGGTTGAAAAATTATCTAATACACCTTAAACGTTGATCGAGAAAAATATATCTGCAGATAGCATATGCTTCGCCTGCTATCTGGAGATAGAGGAACTTAAGCGTCTCAGAACGGCGGTCGCGTTCAAATTTTTGCGACGCATTGTTTTTTGTTTAGGTGTTCTGAAATTGGTCGGTATTTACCATAAACAATCCATTATATGTATTCTTGAGTGTTGCTGATTGTCTGAATTTTTTGTAGTCGATCCCGTTTGTTACAATTTACATATTCGAAAAAAAGTACTTCTGAGCTGTCCTCCATTTTGGTTTGTTGTGGCATTGGAAAATGTGACGTGACAGATGCTTTTCAGACCAAAATGCACGTCTTGATGGATGAACTATGTGGCGCCTAGGGGAAATAATGCGACAAGGGTAAAAGTATGAAATGTCGGCTCTAATTTCACAATAAGGCATGTATAGATCGTTTAGCAATTGATTAAGACATAAAGTAGATTATTTTAGCAGTAGAAAGAACAAGATCCAGACCAAATGATGATATCTCTTTCAAAGCGCTAACAAGTATTTCAAATGTTACGAATCTTGTGCTCAAACATTTTGCCACAATGGAATCTCCCAAGAAGAAAGAAAATGTGACGTGTCTCAGCAATTGGCGACACCACAGGGCACCGCCATGGTTGATTGCGTTCAACCGTCGTATTTGTTTTGCTATCCAATGCCATCTGTCATAATGCTATGCCATCTATACGTCATCGACATAGCCGAGCTGGTTTGGCTGCGTGCCGATGCTTTTATGAGGCCGTGTATGTGCCTTACTGTCGAAGCTCGGGTCATTCCCAACCGTGGAAGCTTTAAACTAAAAAGCGGGAAGTGTGATGATGAATGAACATGAAACTGAATAGACGGGAATCAGCAGACAGCCACTTTGGATTCCCCTTTTATTCTTCCGGATCACACAGATTCAAGTGACAGATCAAAATGTTTTACAATTGGGATCTCCCATATCTGAAATTAACAAAATCAGCGTTGATAACAGTACCAGTGAATGAATATGTGAGGTGCTTACAAGCTATGAAGAAAGTGTGCCTTTATACGGGATTATTGGAGCGGCTAACAGAACAACAGCAACAAATGGGGATGATAGCAAAATGCGACGAATTAAATATAGAAACAATGACATATGAGGACACTCGCACAGGTGCAGCGTTGTTTGTCTGTGTTGATCACAAACCAAAGTGCGGTCAAAATGTGAACAATTGTTCACGGAATCAACCAAGATATGAAACAACATTAATGTCCAAGAAGCCAATATGTAAAGTTGTAATTTTAGTAGTAACAAATTAAACAGTTATGTTGCGTTTAGCCGGGAAATTCAGTCAGGGAGCGATTTCGGTACTGTTATGCAAATTATGTTTTGATTAGGCCATGTGCTCTGCCGCCCATTCTAGACTACATAGCCCTTCTAACCGTAAATGGGGTCCATTTACGGTTAGATATTTCGAACAACCTTAACAAAGAGTGTAAATGCATAATGTAGGCCTATATCGTAATTTTACATAAAACGGAATAAATCCCAATCCTAAATTTTGATGGCCTTCTTTAATACATTTAGAAAAAAGTTCACTTTCAACATGTTAAAAATAAAATGTTTAGCTTTTCTTTTCAGGATTAATATTATTGCGAAACAAAGCGGCACACAACTTGTATCCACAACCAATGTAATTCCAATACTTCGCACTGGAATTGATATCATAATCATGTCCCGAGGGTTAGTTCACAAAAAATAATGTGGGGCATTCAAAATTGAAAGAATTTCATTGTGCTGCCTATGTATGAACTGCATGTTATAAAGGTGCGTTAACGTTGCATGGTTGCGGAATTCGTATGCCTATTGCCTACACCTGTTTACAAGTTCCAAACACCATCTGAACTCTATAATAGATGGTGATCAAATGACAGATTTCACTACCATACACAAAGACTAGTAGTGAAACTATACAATCATTCACAAACATACAAACGATTGATATCGGATGATTTATGATTCAAATTCAGTACAAAACCAAAACATAACTTTTCTTCATCGCGCAAAATACACTATTTACAGCTTAAATTTACAGCCCGTCCTCCAATTATAAGCCTCTAAGAGATTTTGACCCAAAATTATGCTCAAGGAGCATATGGCCCAGGACCATACCCGGGACCATAATAAGCTACCATACCATCCTGGAGCATAATAAAAATATCTTTATTTGAACACGGTTAAAACATGATCAATAAAATTGTTCTTCCACATGTCCGGGTACAGTTTATGAAACATCAGTTAAAAAGACAATGTACCATATCAGCTAAAACAGTTTTAAACAAAAATACCATCATAAACAACTTATACAAATGAATTGCATTTCAATCATATATAAAACAAGTCATTAGACTCACCGATACATCTGGTATACTTATATATACACGACTCACACATCACATCTGCTTATTAAAAATAAAACCCACTCGCATGTAAACAACTTAAACATCTTATTATGCACAAGACATACTGTCATACCGAACCTCTCAGAGAGAGACAGACAGACACAGACTATATGATGCAACAGTGACATTTCATACCATACTTATGTAACTTCTTGATAAGAATTGGTTGACCGTATCAAAGGCCTTTTGCAAGTCTAACATTACAATTCCGACATATCGGCCTTTATCAATGGCATTTAGCCCCCATTTAGCAAATCTTCAGTAATATTTAAATTTGAAAAGGCCGTGGAAAACCTTGGTCTAAACCCTGATTGATTTTCATACAACATGTTATTAGAGTCAAGATATGGATAGCGCTGATCGAAGACTGCACGCTCAATAATCTAAACAAAATGGGCAAGATTGAAATTGGTCTATAATTACAAGGATCATTTTTATCCCCGTTTTTAAATATTGGGCATATCCTAGCAGTTTTCCAATTTTTGGGAAAGGTGCCTGTTGACAAGTAAAAGTTAATGGTGTAACAATCACATTTGCAGATAATTTTAACAATTTGGAGCATACATCATCAACGCCAGTTGCCTTATCATCAGATAAAGAACAAACTTTTCCGAAACATATTTCTCTTGGACGAGATTAAAAGTTTTACCGTGATTTCCATCAGGGACATTTCGAGAAGTGCAATTCGCATCTACCTCAGGAATATTACTGGCCAGTTTAATTAGGTCCAATAGCTGCAAAATAATGGTCAAGACCATCGGCAACCTCTTTGGGGTTTGTCTTATCAGTTATAGGGCCTAATACTATTTACATTAGACGACTTTGATTTTCCAGGAACAATATACCTTATGCTCTTCCAAATCTTCGAATCTTTAGACTTGATTTCATCATTAAGATTATTCTTTTTGGCTGTTTTAACTATTGCGGGGCCATCCTACGATAAAGTGTTCAATTTTGGTCTCCAAAATGACCAAATATCAACATTAAGGAATTCCTGAAAATCATTGAAAATCGTAAACTTCAATATTCTCTGAACACGGAACAATGCATGGGTGATCTTAAACAATATCCGATTTTTTAGTATAATAGCCTAACGTTAACACTGAAGTAACGTATTTGGGTAACGTTACTAACGTATCTGGCTGGCCTTTTTCTTAGTCATACTGTTCTTGAAGAAAGTACATCCTTCGCCGACTTAGTACCTGATACCTGATCAGGTATTACATTCATACTAAAGCATGCGACTTTATGTATAACGGCGTTTTGCAAGAGCGTAGCGGCAGCGGGAGGGAGGTAACGTATCTGGCGCGGTATGAACGTAACATGAGGGATTTCTTCATTACTACAACTGGAAATTGTTACTTTGAAACCAGATTTTATGCAAAACATGTATAATATAACATTGACATCTGCTCGATTTATCACATATTGGAACATTGTCCGTTATTTTTAGCAATTTTGAATCCATTCGAATTATGGTAACGTATCTGGCTGCAATATTGGCGACATGGTCTCAGAGAACTCTTGCGAAACTTTAATAATCCAATATTATCATGTTTTGAATTTAATAATTAGGGTACAATAGAGGCTGATAAAAATGCAATTTAATCTGTGATAAGCGTTTTTGTGTAACGAGCAGGGACACATTTTAAAGAACGGATTTGGGCTGGCGACATGGCGATAAGCAAGAATTATGCATCTTTAGCCTTATTGCTTGATACTTTCTCACTTACTTTCTAGTCCGGATCATTTTGAAAGCATAACTCCTAAGTATAATTTATATTAATAAACATTCACTCTTATAACAGGCAAAAACAAGCTTTAAACTGTGCATGACTGTGAGCGACAAGAAAACCCACTTTCTGAACACTTTATCGGAGAATCACCCTTGAACTTCACTTTATAACTGAGTTTGTGATACTCCATCAACAAATGAGAAGAATTTGATTTACTGGCGGCTGGCGCAAATAATCTGGAGAAGTCAAAGAATCCGGGTTCCGGGAATTGAATGCACATCTCGGATGAACACGCTCCAGGAGCATATGATAATATGCTCCTGGAGCAATATTTGACAGAATATGCACTTCACTAGTTGCTCCAGGAGCATATTTGCAATATGCTCCTGCCCGGGGGGGGGGGGGGTAACTGGATAGGCCTATTCTGGTTAGGTATCAAATTCAATCTAGGCCTATGTCTCTGTCAGTCTCACGAAGGGTATCAAATTTTACTTTTCAGTCTCAGATAGAGTATAAAATTATAGCAGGCCTCTGATAGAATGATAGTGTTTGTGTTGGTATCATGCCCAAAACACAACAAACAGTCCATAAAATAACTCAAATGCAGTGTAAGTCTCAGGTTAAAATTCCAATGGTAATATTGCTCGGCCCCGAGTCTTGAACAGCGTGTCAATTTGCATTGTTTTTCTGACCTTGGGTACGTCCCGTAACAACATCCACTCACTGATTTCATCAATAAAAAGAGGTCAAAAGCATGTTTGACATCACCATCAATCTTGGGATCAAATGTTAAATAGAGCTGCACATCATCTGCATACATGTGGTAAGCAATATTGTGGCTCAGGATGATTGATGCAATAAAATATGTATGCATTATGAAAAAGAGAAGCCCTACTGCGGAACCCTGGGGAAGACCAAAAGCGAGATGGTGTTTATTTGAAACAGCATCCCAATGAGCACACGGAAAGAGCAGTTCTGCAGGTAGGAGCGAATCCACTTGCAGTCCCTTGAATTTTTGAAGTATCACGTAACCTATCCAAAATAATGGAATGATCAACTGTATCAAAAGCTACAGAAAAGTCCAGCAGCACAATAGCAACGCCTTACTGTTATGAATTGCATTGAAGATATCGGTCTTGACACGCAGAAGTGCTGTTTCAGTGTTGTCGTTCGTTATAAATTGTCTGGAACTTCTCATTTAACACTAAGTACCCAAGCTAAAAATCTTCCGTTAGAGCGGGGGTGGGGGGGGGGTCTATAGGGACCCAACTCAGATAACCACTTTCCTATGGGAGTATGATCACGAAACTAACTAACGAAACTAAATTTGGTTCACGTAAGAACCACATACCGATAATAAAAATGAAAATCCGAACTTTGACCTTTGTAAATTGAAATTGTCACTCCGAAAAAAGTGGTTCGCATAATTTCATCCTCAGCAACTCTGATATAAGATTTTGAAAAAAAATATATCTACTGTGCTATAATTCAAATAATTATAGCACAATATAGCCTTAGCCTTGGTCGTTCCCTTAGACTTACACAGTTAAGACCACGGTCATGACAAAATTAAAATTAATGCTATCAGCATAAAGGGTTATCATTAACAGCTGTTTGACTCCATGCAAATCGTCTCTTTTATTTTTAGAGCATTTTTACGCGGTGGCGACACAATTTTGACAACTAATATAACTAGGGACATGCAAGACCTATTACCTCTGCAAAAATCAGAAAAATACCATACGGGAATCTTGCCATATAGGCGTACAAAGGTCAGGATTTGTATGTTATACCGCCCTCTATGTGTCTATTTCCCATAGAGAGACGTGTTAAACTAGAATTTTAAGAAAAATCATTTGCTCGCAATGAAATTTCGTAAAATTTACGCAGGATGAAGTCAGTGGTATAAATAATCCAAATCAGTTGTCAAAAGTGTGTCGCCATTGAAATTTTTTGTTTTATTCTGGCTTTGTCATAATAAATGAGACTTTCAAACAGCTGAGAAATCCCAAAGTTTAAAAACTTTAATTTCTTAATTAGTAAAATATCTCGATTTTTTTACTCCGGTTGGTGCCTGAGGGGATTCACTATACACATATGCTATTAATGAAGCTGTGAGCGGATTTACATTATTTTGGTATCAGGAGAACGTATATATCAAACAAGTAGCTAAAAACTCGTTGAAATTTCCATTGCGTAACCGAGACCGGGAACCGAGAACACCCCCCCCCCCCCATTGGGCACTTAAGTGTTCAGTCATTTGAGACAAGACGATCCTTAATCAGTCACTATTTTCTCCAAGAACTTCGACACAGAGCTACAGGGCGATAGTTTTTGAGCACCTCTTTGTCATTTGTCTTCAATGTCTTGTGCTTGTGTAGGCTTTTGGGAATGGGTGTCATAACAGCTTCCCGGGGCTTCGCAGGGAAGGCAACACTGCATACACAGGGATGAGTCTAACACTATAGTTTTATTGATTACCACACAAGCATGCTCAAAGGAATATGTATTAATGCCTGTGGGTGTATTTTGAATGTATATAGGTGAGTTTTGGTGATTATATCCCGATACCACCATGGTCATCAACTCCCTGGAAAGAAATGAGTATCCCGCAGGCAGCATCTCAGCAATGACCACAGGATCGCTTTCAGCCAACCAGGTTTCAGTAATCACCAAAATGTCCACATCATTCTTAGAAACCGTCTATATTGAGAAGAATTACGTGTTGACTGTCCGGTCATGATGGGATCATTTTTTTTTTTTTTTTTTTTTTTTTTTTTTTTTTTTTTTTTTTTTTTTTTTGTTTGACCTTCACGCGTGTATGGCCTATCTCGTTTAATATACCATGCACAACACTGGTATGAGATTACAGTGAGGCATTATAGAGGGCGCCAAGCAGTTTCTCTCGGGCGTACACGGCCTTTAAGTGTTCAGTCATTTGAGACAAGACGATCCTTAATCAGTCACTATTTTCTCCAAGAACTTCGACACAGAGCTACAGGGCGATAGTTTTTGAGCACCTCTTTGTCATTTGTCTTCAATGTCTTGTGCTTGTGTAGGCTTTTGGGAATGGGTGTCATAACAGCTTCCCGGGGCTTCGCAGGGAAGGCAACACTGCATACACAGGGATGAGTCTAACACTATAGTTTTATTGATTACCACACAAGCATGCTCAAAGGAATATGTATTAATGCCTGTGGGTGTATTTTGAATGTATATAGGTGAGTTTTGGTGATTATATCCCGATACCACCATGGTCATCAACTCCCTGGAAAGAAATGAGTATCCCGCAGGCAGCATCTCAGCAATGACCACAGGATCGCTTTCAGCCAACCAGGTTTCAGTTATCAGAAAAATGTCCACATCATTCTTAGAAACCGTCTATATTGAGAAGATTTTCATTATGTTAGGAATGTCACGGATGTTGCTGGAATACGGGTGGACTGTCCGGTCATGAGGATCATTTTTTTTTTTTTTGTTTTGTCTTTTTGGATCAATATGCACGAAACCAATAGGACGACAGCATTCAACACTGACTGAAATGAATGGAAACAGCGTGGAAGCTGTCAATCTAAACCTCTGAAGAATTTCGTAACAAGAGCCAAGTGAAATCCTGTCCAGGATCTGATCTTCTCCACGCCAAGCTTGGATATAAAACTCAACCGCTTGCGCACAGGATTGGGCCATGCACCTATAGGGTCTTGCCCGGAGTCCGTTTTGTGAGTGTGAAGCGGCTAACTAAAACAGACCACCAGACTACTCATCCATGAAGGTCACCTGGTGCCCTGGGGTTGGCTGAAGTTGGACGAATCACACGGGATTTGCTGTTGAATCACAACCTCGAGATCTAGTCCTGCATGTTTGTGGCATCCGATTAGAAGAAAGACGGACGTTGTAGTCCAAAAAACTCGCACGCAGATACCTCTGAAAAAATAAACCTTATTAATCCAAAACCTTTACAATGGAGACGATATTGAAGTTGTGTCGCTAAATTTTCGGGCCAGTTCAGAGTTATCAAAAAGCATATTAAAGTGACTTCTTTTGTGATGGTTTGAAAAACAATGATTGAACAAACAAAATACTTGATCGAGTATGACATTAAAGGACTTTGTTTATGTAAGGTCATAGGTGTATAGAACGTAAAAATATGTCAGACGGTTTAATGGGAGGAAGGTTGTAAAAATTGAACCGGAAATGAACTTCATTCCAAATTTACCATTTTGAAAAAAACTTATTAAACATCATATAAAAATAAAAATGAACAAACCGCAATGTCTGTTATTTTACCCTCAACCCATCTAAAAGACCAATTTCCTCATTTTTGCTGGTCGGGAGACCAGCCCGTATGAGCAAATCCGGTAACTGACTGGGCTGGAATGACTGACTGATTTCCGTGCAGTTATGAAGTTGTTGTCTATACCGATCATTTAACGTCTTGAACAATTTCACAAGAAAGAAACACCTTATTGGCCTACCTCTTGAAAAGCTTCCAGCTGGTCGGGCCGTGCGGGATCGTCGGCAAGGAAAAAGGAGTTTTACGGCTACTATATTAAATGTTTTACTATTATAAAACAATACAAGACTAAGCTCTTCAAATTACAATTACAACCGTCAAGTACCAAGCACCCTTTGAATTTTAGAACCGAGTATTAAAGTTCTAATTATAGTCGATCTGGCATCATAATTTGTGTCAGCTGGGCGTTATATGGGTGCACTTTGCAACACTGTCAAGGCTGGTCGATTCTGTCCCAAAACCAGTTCGGTCTCATGCGAATTCGGACTCATATCAATTCGGTCCCAGTCAGTTCGGTCTCACGGCAATTCGGTTCCACGGCAATTCGGTCCCATTAGGAAAACGCGTGTTACATACGTGCGTGAACCCACTTAAAACCTTGCCTAACATTTATTACGATTCATGGATCATACTTAAGAAGATATATTTGTTGATATAATGTAAAAACAATCATTGAGTATCATTATGGTAGACCCACTCATGGAAAAACTTAGCTCCGTCCAATTTGGATAATTTTAGGCGTGTTTAAGTCTATTTAACCAGTCGTTTTGCAAAATTATAATAACTATTATGCTAATAAATATTTACGCATGGAAATCTATAATACAGAAACAATTTTGTCATTTTGATAATCAATTAGCAATCATTCATCTTACCTAAGCTATTGGCACGGTGCCTTATTGGAAGGAACGATACAGTATACAGTAGGAATTTCGTGTCGAATTGCAAAACAGAATTTATTGTATTCATGCCATTTTGGTTAACAATATTTACATATACAATTTATAATAGTCATTTTATTGGCGTTTTGTTTTAATAACACTTTAACAGCAGTGGCATACCGCGGAAGCGGTTCATCCAACAATAGGGGAAAAGCAACAACATGACAACAAAATAATTTATATTGAAACAAAACTGTAACATCTTTTGGGTTGGTAAATGATGTCCGTATTTATTGTGTACTACATAATCCATGTAGTAGGATACATTTACATGGATCCCAAAATTGTACTGTGACTTTCACGGTTGCTTAGTTTTCCCTAGATTTCTTTACTCTATAGCTACTGTGAAAGCCCTGGATTCAACGAGCTCGCATAATCTAGCAAATTGGTATTGTCACCCGTAATTGTAAAACGACTGAAACATCACGAATGATGATAATAAATCGATGAAAGCCCAGGTAATTTCATCAGCATTTCCTTTGACCTCACTATCCACTCTCACAGCAAATTTTCCTCGATTGGAATGACTCGCAATAGGGGGCCTCTTATAAGTTGTGTTGATAAAACAAAACAAGGGGAAACGAATACGATATTCAGTGTACACAGAAGTAGCATAAAGAAGTAGAAAGGCACCGATATCACAATAATGACAAAATCAGATTTAAAATTGCACGTGTGTTCCATTTGGGTCCGAATTGGCATGGACCGAATTGGATATGAGGCCGAATTGGTGATTATTTTACTGAGACCGAATGTACATGTTTTTCCATTGGGATCAGAATTAGCATGGGCCGAATTGCCGTGGGACCGAATGACCCCTCGAGAGACCGATGGACTGAGTCCGATGGGCACCGACCGAACCACGAACGGACTGGGACCAACAAACGTAAAACGGCTGCAATATTTACCGTATTTTTAAAGGGTTTACAATTCTTGACTATCATTGAGATGAAAGAAGGTAATTTCAACTTGACATTATGTGAGATGAAAGAAGGTAATTTCAACTTGACTATTATGTGAGATGAATAAAGAAGTAATTTCAATCTGTTGTCCGCCGTTATCGATACCCCAAAATTGCTTTTATGGAAGATTTAGTATTCTGCCACAGCTACGAATTCGGCAACGTTTAACGGAATAAACCGCATTAAACTGAATTATCGTGACTCAGGAGTACTTGGCCATCCAGCTATGTAGAGCCTGTCAATTGTTACTTTGAGTTTCTGTTGGGCAACTAGTGACACTTTATTACATGTGAAAATTAAGTGTAGCTAAGTGCAAAGTTTCACGTTAGTTTCAAAGGACAACAAAAAACAGGAAGAATATTTAAGTACGTGCATTTTAAACCTTTAAATGATCGACATAAAGTAACACAAAATCAAAAATCAGTCACAACCCCTGCAAATTGCCCCCGTTTGATGTGAACCATCACATATACATTTTTCATACCGACCATCTATACTACTAAGCTAGTCTGTTCATTAACCTAAGGGATATTACTAACTTAACCAGCATTGTGCAGTTTGGGATATGACATTGGTAACGGACATCCAAGCGATTCTGTTAAGGCTTTCGATTATATATTGTTTTAAAGCAATCAAAATATCCAGGATTTTGTGAAATTCCAATTCTACCTTCACACAGCCACTTCAACAATCCGATCGTAGAAATGTCTTGCTCCATCGTGAGGGTTACTTGCCGAAACAATGGGTTATCCCAGTAGTTCGGCACAGAGGGATCCTTATTACAGCGTGCGGTTGTTGGATGTAATAAGTTCTTATGTCAATTGGTGGTACGGACACAGGATGACACGAAATATGTGTTAAGTTGACTCAGCTCGTACGACAGGCTAAGATTAGCTTTAAACTAATAATTTTAGGGCCTGTTCATTATTTACGAGGGGGCCGCAGAAATTGAACGATGTGTTTGGAAAATTGCATAACCCCCAATGTAAAGTTACATAGGCCCTATTGCATAGAACCCATAGGCCTACACCCATCCCACACAATTTACATCATATGATTTACTGATGATATGCATATAGGTGCTTGGTTTTACTGACCCCCCTCCATCAGGAAAAAAATAAAATCACATACCTCTTATTGTCAAGTAGAAAATCACATAGGTCTAATCCCAATGTTTGTACTTACGCATAGGACCCTAATAATCGAACCCTAACCTAATTCATAACCCTAATTTTAACCCTAGGTCATATTGGCCCTATAACCCAACCCTAAATCTAACCCGTGTTGCAACCGGCCTAATCAATAAAGGGTGCCTTTACAATGGGAGCCATATGTTAAATGCATATAACGTATACATTGTTTCCGAATTCGGCTACCTTGCTAAACGAACGTTTAGCAAGGGGTCTTCATTGGGTCTATGTGGGTGCTTTTGGCGTATTTACGTCTACTATTACATCCATGCTTGTTCCTAAATGCCAAAAGCCCGATTTTAATGAGTTTCAATGTAGAATTGTCCATAAAATCACCAAAATGCGTACACATCTACAGCACGTTATTTTCCACTTCCCTTCTCCTCTGCCGAATGCCACGGTACTTCGGCAGTTCTGAGAGGAGGTAACTTCGGCACCCGGATATTTCGGCACCCGAGTGTTTCGGCACAACAGGACTTAGCTGGGAAGGCAACACTGCAGATTGACTCTTTAGTGATCAGTGTTAATGGCTCAGTCAGAATTGCAACAATGGAATGGTGTCTAAAGAACATGATTTTAATGGAGTTGAT
This sequence comes from Ophioderma brevispina, assembly GCA_023653785.1. Taxonomy (NCBI): domain Eukaryota; kingdom Metazoa; phylum Echinodermata; class Ophiuroidea; order Amphilepidida; family Ophiodermatidae; genus Ophioderma; species Ophioderma brevispina. Next base: position 24,823 of record JAMKCH010000469.1, on the reverse strand, counting down.
ATATCACCTTGGTTTCCTCTTTAGTGCCTGGATTAAACTTATGCATTTGGGATGGTCTCGTCAAGTATTTTCCCGCTTGGATCATTCATGTGAAATATGAAGGTCTCATTTGATTCCGTGAAAAAACCTGGCAAATGAGCTATACCGTGTTCAAAAAGTACGATCCTCCCCTTAAGGAAACCATTTTAATGGATTTTAAATTAAACTTACACAATTAATTTGATATTAATTTGTGAGTAGCTATTATTTCAAATTAAATGGAATGTCAATTACCAATTTATTTAAAGTTATTCTCTCCTTGATGGTCGATAACCTTCGAAACACGCTCTACTCAGTTTCCGTCAACCAATGGCGCGAGATAGTCCTTATTATTGTCTTACGCTTTACATACACGCTGGACTCGTTCTGTGAGTTGTTCTATTGTTTTTGCAATAGGGGGTCTCAAAAACCCTTTCTTTCAATGGACACCACAACTTTCTCCTTATTGGTTTTACCTTCATTTCTCCACTTCCTAGCCAGTCCTCTCATCGTTTCCAAGTTTTCATTGTTTTTCTTGGGCGTCGTATTTAAATCCCCGAGGTTTGCGTTCCTTTAAATTCGTCAAAATGTACAAAATCTGCTCAAAAATCTACGATCAAAATACAAGAATTTTCTAAAAGCTTTCACGCTGTAAAGTTTTGACAGCTTGTCACCCCAGGGCATTATTTAACAGACTGGGTACTTCCGCATTGATGGTGCTCTCCGAGGGAGTTGCGCATTAGGGCGGAACGAACTTTTTGAACACGGTATACTTAGCTCAGTCGCATTATTACAGATACGAAGTTGTTTCGTTTGGGATTTGGAAGCGTATTCAGAGTAGCAAACATGGTTTGTTATTTGCATTTTCTATTTTTTTCCATGTAATAAACCTCCTCCTTAGCACGATGAATGGGTCACCAGTCACTGTGCATCCATCTACACTATTGCTAGTTTTTACCATTTTCTATCTAAACGTCTACGTTCACGTCTGGCATCATCAATACCTAAACCAACTTGATCGCGTGGTCTGGCAATGCGGGAACGCTGTTGAGGAGGGAATCAAGTAGTATTAATTAAAGATGCCTCAAATTTTCCAAGCACCTCATCATCTTAGCCCTCTAGAAGGTCAAGAATGCCAGTCATGGATGAAATGTCATTTGAGAAAGAGTCCTTGTCAATGTTATTTGCTAATGATGCATGTACAGTTCTCATGAGTGGTGGTTTCTGCCTGTTAATCGTACAATTAATCAAACGAAGACCCCCAACCCAGCCCTGGCAAAAGGTCCCACCCAGTCCCACCTTTAAAACAAGATAATTATGATCAGGTCGAAGATGTGTCCATCTCTATGGGTAGGGCAATAGATATGTTGGTGAAAACCATTACCAGCCAGATTTCCAGAAAATGAATTGACTCCGGCTTAGAGAGGTCGGCATGCACGTTGAAGTCGCCTATTGGTTGTATCGTTTTAGCAGGAACAACATCGATCTCATGGAAGATAGTCCCGCAAACTCATTTAACTTAACATGTTGAGACCATTCCATTGGAAGATGCTGGATGAGTGTAACACTAGTTTTATTGATTACCATACAAGCGTGCTCAAAAGAATGTGTATTAATACTTGTGGGTGTATTTTGAATGTTTAGGTGAGTTTTGTGGATTATCCCGATGCCACCATTGTCATCAACTCCTGGGAAAGGAATGAGTATCCCGCAGGCAGCATCTCAGATATGACCACAGGATCGCTTTCCGCCAACTAGGTTTCAGTTATCACAAAAATGTCAACATCATTCTCAATAATGTCGTCATGAATAGAAACCGTCTATGTATATTATTAATCTTTCCCTGGAGATGGCCAGCGCACGATGGTGTTGAAAAAAAAAAACCCCATGTGCGCTTGGCCGGATTCGAACCGGCGACCTTCGTATTACATGCACGACGCTCTAACCGACTGAGCTATCAAGCAGGGTCGGTAGAAGAACGATAGATATCATCTATAGGTGTTAGGTTCGAAAGGTGTCCTTCGCTTTCCTAGCGGACAGCATCAGAACTGTATATTTAACATATACGATTATATTTTTTTTATTCAGAAACCGTCTATGTTGAGGAGATTTTCATTATGTTTTCGGAATGTCACGAATGTTGCTGGAATTACGTGTTGACTGTCCGGTCATGATGGGATCATTTTTAGTTTTTAGAACACAGTAGGTGGGCATCTGTACACGGTAACGCATGAATACAGAAAGCTATGTTATCTAAAGTCAAGGCACACCGAAAGGCACACGGTTTGATCCCATATTCGTGAACCAAGGAGACAACATCACACTGGACTGGTAATGAATGGAAACAGCGATGGAAGCTGCCAATCTCACCTCTGAAGAATTTCGTAACAGAGCCAGTGAAATTCTGTCCAGGATCTGATCTTCTCCGTGCCAAGCTTGGATAAAACGCTTGCGCACAGGGGTGGGCCATGCACCTATGGGGTCTTGCCCGGAGTCCGATTTGTGAGTGTGAAGAGGCTAAACAGACATCAGACCACATCATCAATGCATGTCGCCTGCACCATTCATTACATATTGCCCTGGGTCTGGCTGAAGTTGACGACAAGGGATTTGGTGTTGAATCACAACTTTGAGATCTAGTCCTTCCTGTTTGTGGCATACGTTAGAAGAAGGTAGGTTGTAGTACAAAAAATCGAGTGCAGATACCTCTGAAAAAATAAACATTATTCATCCAAGTGCCCCCCGCCTGTTACGTCATTGAGCCAAAGCCTTGTTATTTCTATAAATACAATGGCGAAGATATTGAAGTTGTGTCGCTAAAATATTCGGCATGTTCAGAGTAAAAAGCCATTAAAGTGACTTCTTTTTGTGATGGTTTGAAATAACAATGATTGAATAAACAAATACTTGAATCGAGTATGACAAAAAGGCTCTTGTTTATGTAAGTGTCATGTATAACGTAAAAATATGACAGCCGTGTTTAATTGGGCGGAGTTAAATTGAAACGGAAATGAACCTTATTTCAAATTTACCATTTTGAAAAACTCTTACTTATCTAAACATCATAAAAAAATAAAAATGACCGCGCAGCAATGTCTGTTTATTTACCCTCAACCTATCTAAAAGACCAATTTCCATCATTTTTCAATTAACCTAGGGATATTACCCGGTACATAAACTTATGACGAATCACTACCAGCATTATGCAGTTGGGATATTATGACATTGGTAACGGACATCCAAGCGATTCTGTTAAGACTCTCGATTATATAGTTGTTTTAAAGCAAATCAAAATAATCCAGGATTTTGTGAATATTCCAAATTCTACCTTCACACAACCACTTCAACAATCCGATTGTAGAAATGTCTTGCTCCATCGTGAGAAACTTGTCCTTCCCGCGGGCTGCTGACCAGATGCTGAACTCAGGTACAGAACATATCTTCGTCACTGTCATAATGCCGTGCGTTCTTGTCACAGGTTTTCTTGGAAATCTGTCTTTTCTCTTGGCAATTCTCCGTGTACCTCGAATGCAGACCATTACCAACTTATACCTAGCTCAGGTAGCGATAACCGATGCTCTATTTGTGATTATTTCAACGTCTGGTTATTTCTATGCGTACAAATCTTCACCGGTTCGATTTGATTCCGTCTATAACTCCTGGGTGGGATGCTTCGGTAACTACTACTCAGTCCTTCTAATTTACTTTGCGGGACTTTTTCTCATCACCTATGTTAGCATCGAGCGATTCTACGCCATCTGTCGCCCTTTTAACCTACATGCTTTAAGAGGGAAACGTCGTAACATCCAAATAACGAGTGCAATATGGTTGGTGAGCAGCATCATGGCAGGATTTTGCGTTCCACAGTTCATGAAACTCCAGCACGTTTGTATGATATGGCCAAAAGGCCAAGCCTATTCTTCCCTGCCAAAAATCATCCAATTTTGTACTTCTGTACACCCAAAAATGTATCTTCTTTCCGACATGGCACCAACAATACCCTTCTTTCTTGTGCTCCCAATAAATCTCTACATGTACGCCAGAATGATTTTTTCCTTGAGTAACCGTATGATTGAAACAAGTAACAACGAAGACAAGCTATCAGATATGAATAAATTAAACATTAAGAGACAGAATCAGGTTCGTAATCAAGTAGCTAGATTGCTCATCTGTGGAATGGACTTGTCCCTTCGTTCACATGCCGAGTCCAACACGTATTGTCACCTTACACGGCTTTATTCTGAAAACCACTGGCATGGAGATATAACACCATTCATATTCAGTAGTTTACTTGTCAATTGGTCGCACTTTATTTTTGTGAATTCCGCGGTACCCTTTCATTTATCTCACTTGCAAGTGTCGTTCTACAGGCGGGCAATCTAGACAGCCCTTTCATGGCCGGTCTCCAGCAGGCAAAGGGGCGCAACGTCATAACAATGTCTTAGAGTTCAATTCAGCGGTGACTGACAGTGACATGTTTTGACATCTCCCAATTTTAAATCTCAAATACTCAAATATGTTTCGCGTTCATATAACGGTTAGAACCACCATCCAGTCAAACACAAGGTCTTATTATCTTATTATTATTTCTAAACGAATTGACGGAATCATACAAAATGGAGGAAACCAGACAATCTTCTGCACTATATTTACCTGAATGGCTTTATCTTTTACAGTTCAAGCACCGTCTTGTGTCCATAACGTCAGGCAGTACGCACCACATGCTCAAAGGCCACTTGACCTTCCATTTGAGAAGAATATGGTTCTCACAAAACGTACAGTGTTGTGGATTGGGCTAATCTTGCAAGATTGAATATCCAACAGGGAAAAGTCATTCAGCAAAAGTTGTATTTTGGTTACTACAATCTGTACATATCGCTACCATGCGGGCCATAATTAATATTTTCGTTCATTCAGCCTTGGCCCCAAATCCGCTTTGAAACAACAAATGTAGACGTGCTGTGTTGTAGAGTACAGTACCCATTGGAAATTCCTAAAAGTGCAACTTTGTTGAACCACTTTTTTGTGTTTCGGGCCTTCATTCTCCACCATTTCCAGCATGATTTTGAAGAACAAGGTATCATATGAAAAGTCAAGCCTTTAGCTGCACGATGTATAATTCATAAATATTCACTATGGTCGGGCATTTGAACAACATGACGCGACTCTAAAACATGAGTTTCTTTTTGTGTCAGGTGTATAATAATAGTAGAAAGTAAAATACTCTAAGAACTCATTTTTAAATGTCAAAAGCAAATCGGGGTATTTGCAGCAGTTCACTTTTCACTCCACTTCACCAATGATGGGATGTGTTCTAGAAAAGCATTACAGGTATGAACAGATGATGGAACGAAGACTCTCTGGCTAACTAGGTTGAAACAAGAACTTCAACAAGGGATCGGATAGAGCGTCCGAGTCGGGGATCCAACTGTAGATGCTCAGAAGCATTTAGCTCAAGATTTATGGTCCTCTCCATAGTACATAGGGTTGAATTGTGTGAGAGCGCCAGTTGCTCTGCGGATTCTCGGAGGCTGGATTTGATGTGTGAAAAGGTCTTTAATTTGCGATAAGCTTTTTGGTGGTTTATTATATACTGCTATAAATGACATAACCAGGATTTAATTAATTTGCGAGTAGGTAAAGATTTAACTGATTTGCTAGGAGTTGTAGTTTTTCAGTGGCATAACCACGATTTTGAAATCGGGGCAGGGGCAAAATTTCCCAATTTGCCGCAACTCATTTTCATTTTTTAACTGATTCACCACAATATGCCGACAGACCCGTTACGGCACAGAATATTTAAAAAGGTTTTATTTAGTTATTTATTAGGTGAGGTGAGATTTTATGAGTAAAATGTAATTTTGTCGTTTTAATAGTGTAACTGTATTTCCTAAAATAGTGTTTCATGTAAGTGGTGACAGAATACTGATGGTATATTTTTTCTTTGTCTATCTAAAACAAGACAAACTCCTTAGTGACTTGGTTTAGTCACAGAGTAATCTACTGCACAAGTGTAAAGAGAAAATTATAACTTATAATTACCTACGTTTTGCCAAATGTACAAACTGATTTAATGTGTTGGTATGGCCAATATATTTCCACATAAACCGCGGGATATTGCTTTAGTAACAATATTTTTTTTATTCCAGCAATTTTCCGGACATGACGTTTGTCACATGACCAAACCATATATGTCCAATATTCTCTGTGCATTTAGAGAAAGCTGTGAATAAAATTGAAACGAACGTTGATTGTGCAGAGTTTACCATTTTGACGTAATTTCATTAGCTACTACTCACTGACTGAAAACACATAAGCCACAATGTGTTTATTTTCAAAACATGTTAGGTTGGAGAAGAAGACCAGAATATGACCAGAATATGACCATACACATTTCTTTCAATATGAAATTAATTTCTTAGTATACAAATATGCCTCAAATGGGGTAAATTGATCCAAATTAATGAAAACGAGGTAAATTGATTTCGTTTCATTATCAATGTAAAGGTAGCCGAAAAATAAACACATCAAATCAACCGACGACCAAATTAAGAAATATTTTGGAGGGGTATGTGTTCTATATTGACAGAAGAAGGCTGTCAATTGCCAAACCATGTTTCATTTCAGTTTATCCAGTTGAATGTTGAAACATTTTCTTGCGAATCCTTATAGATAGAGGATACTTTGCACGTGAAACATACTTTTTATCAAGTATATTTATTCTTTCATTATCACTTTCACGTCCGTCTTAAGCTTTCGCGCGGACATACCAAGATGTCTTGCTCCAGAGTTTTGAACTTATCTTTTCCACATGCAGCAGACCAGATGTTGAACACATCTATTGAACGCATCCTTGGCATTGTTATAATGCCCTGTGTACTTGCTGTCAGTTTAATTGGAAATCTTTCTTTTTTCCTGACGGTTATTCGTATACCGCGAATGCGCACCATAACCAACCTCTATCTTGCACAGATGGCCATTGCAGACGCCTATTTCGTGATGTTCTCTACAGTTACATACATATGGCAGTTCATATCTTCGCCAGTTCGACTCGATTCAGCCTTCCACTCTTCAGTTGGTTGTATTTGCGGCTTCTTTCCAGTTCTAATTAATTATTTCGCAGGTTTATTTCTTCTTACTTTCGTTACAACAGAAAGGTTTTACGCCATCTGTCGACCATTTGTGCTTCACAGAGTGAGTGGTAAGCGACGGAACATCCATTTTATAGCGATAAGCTGGTTGATGAGTACCCTTTTTGGAGTTTGTGCTATCCTGCAGTTTGCCAAACTGCAGGAAGTTTGTGTAATTTGGCCAAACAATGAGGCTTATTCCTCGTTACCACAGGTCATTCAGTTTTGTACTACTGTCCACCCCAAAATATATCTGCTTGCCGAAATAGTTCCGACGTCATCCTTCTTTGTAGTTCTCTTGTTGAATATCTACATGTACGCTAGAATAATCTACACTTTGAGTAACCGTATGAGCCAATCACGTGATGATACAAATGCCTCTCGCTTGATGAATCATTCAAACATTACAAGGCAAAACCGCGTTCGTAACCAAGTTGCCAGATTACTTATCATAAATGGCATTGTTTTCTTCCTTTGTCAAACGCCAGCTCGTTTAACCTCTCTACATAACATTTTATTGAACATAGCAGAAAGAGAACTATTGTCTCCATCGGTATATGGCGGAGTACTTATTATGGGTCGTACATTGTTGTTTGTGAATTCCGCCATAAATCCTCTCATTTACATATGTTGTAGCTCTTTCTACAGACAGGCCATTGTGGAAGCGATTTTTTGTAGAAATGTACAGAAAGATAATCTAGTACAGCAGTCGATCATGATGTCCAGTCGAGCTCATTCCACAAATCAAGATCAAAGACATATCTAAAAGATTAAATTGGCAATAAAACTGTTGCTGACAATGCATGTCAAAAAACGTGACTTGACGTATTATAGTAAGTTGAAATCATCTTAGCCTACTACCCCTTAAACTCAAATATAACTTTATGTTCATTTTACTTCTAAGTAATATTTAGAAAAATGGAAAAGTTCATACATGGTGAAAGTCATCACAACTCTCATATCCCCACTTGTATACACCACGCTTTTGCACACACACACCGCATATACATGTACGTTACATGAACACATACATGCACAATGTATTCATATACACACACACACACAACTACACAACGCACATACACACGCATATACCCACCTATACACACATAAACACGAACACACATGCATACAGACACACATACATACTCGCTGAATTGACAAGAATGAATAGTACAAAATTATAAAATGCATAAAACATGTAAAGTAACCTTAACACCTTACATGTAAATATGTTTAAATTCATGGATTTTGCCATATATTTGGTTCGTGTTTGTTCCATGCCTTGGTTCCTCTATAATGGAATGAACACACACCCTGAGTATTGTTTCAAAGTGGAACAACAACACTGAACAAGGTTTTTGGAACTTTGGCTACGAGTGCATTTATTAATGCATATGCTCATTGCTCAATCCAAATAAAGTGTGGCAGAACCTTTTAGACATTTAAAGACACGAATGAAATAATTTTCTTATATTTCACGTTCACACCAATTTAAGAAATGCATTAAATCAGTTACAGGAGTTCTGATATCAGTACTAAGTAGTAAAATTCCAGCGAGTCTATTATGAAGTATCTCAAGAGAATTTGATAAATTAGCATTGCAGTTTGACCATATATATCGTGTATATAGAACTATAATAATCGAAGTGTGTTATTAAAAGTGCATTGGCAAGCATATTCAAAGTTTTAAGAGGCAGATAATACTTAATTCTACGAATAATGCCAATGCTTTAGAAGCCTTAATTGATACAAGAGTTATGTCATGCTCATTCCATGGGCCGTGGTCCGATCGCTAATAGACTCGTCCCCAAATTTTACCAGAAGTGTTCAAAATGAGTTGGTATGTGAAGAAATCTACTATTTTTCTCATTTCCATGTGAAATCGTAAGGCTAAAGGGTGTTTAGTTCGAATGTTATGAACGAAATGTGACCCAATTTGGTCAACAAATACTATTTTTTCATGCACACTATGTGGATTACAAAATCACGTTTTTGAAATGTCGGCGCGAAAGTTTACAGATGGGGTTACGGTGTGAAGGCCATTCTATTAAGATGGAAACTTTATACTTAAATCTGGTCAATCCATTTAATTGTTGGTAAAAACAACATCCAATAAACCTTATCAATAATATTATTTGCATATGAAAAAGATCTATCATCAAATTTACTAAAAACATGGTTCGAATCAATACCATATTTTTTAATATTAAGGGTAAGATTGTCTTCATTAAATCAATTCCCTTATCACTCATATTTTTGTTTATTTCCCGTTGAGGTATAAGTGTGTCCGATACAGTGCATAAAAGTATGGTATCATCAGCATATATTACACAGGTAATGAGTTGACATATATTATAAACAACGGTGGCCCTAAAGTCAGACAAAGAAGAATGTATATTAACTCTTTGTGCCCTTAAATACAATACAAACCATTTCAAGGTGAAATTGTATACCATAGTTATATAATTTATTCGGGAGGACCGGGTGATTAACAATGTCAAATGCTATACTTAAATCTAGGAAGTAGCAGCTGCTTTACATAATCCATGTTTTGAAGAATATAATTTGACACATCAAGAAGAGTAGAGTAGTTTAATGGTTTCGTCTAAAACCAGACTGTGATGGATTTAAAATATTACACTTGGTTAAATAGTCATGCAATTTATCACGCACAGTTCTTTCAATTATCTTAGAAATTATATTTAAAGCCCATACTTCCAGTCGCAGCCAGCGATTGGCGTGCGAAATACCGGATTTTGACCCAAGATCAAGTGTTACGCATGCTCACGAGCAGAAATCGCTCGCTGCGACTGGCAGTATATCATGGGCTTAAGACAGATATTGGAATATAATTACCAACATCAGATTTACAACCATCCTTATAAATACGGGGTTCTTTGGCAAGTGTCCACTCTGAAGGGAATGTGGCAGTAAAGACTTATTACATTATAAGCGAGAAGCAGCAAGTGTAGTTTTTGTATTTTGACTACTCTTTTAAATGTAATCGAACATATTCTTTATAACATAAATGAAAGTAAGAGGGTCTATCTTCTTAGATTTAAAAAAGGCCTTTGCTACTGTAAATCACAATCTCGTTCTTCGTAAGTTAAAAACGAACGGTATCACTGGTAATACATTAAATTTGTTTCTTATCTAAAAGAGCATTGATATTGGGATACCTCAAGGTTCAATTCGTGGTCCTCTTTAATTTATTTTTTGTGAAATATTTAAGACTAATAAACTTACCTTGAACATAACAAATAAGTTCATGTTGTTTGGTAATCAGTAAAAACTAAATAAATAAATACAAAACTATTTCTATGATGTATGAACATTTTTCTATTGATATACCCCTGTATTCATTTTACCCCCTTATTTTAAAATTTCTTAAGACTTTTAGTCACAGCATTACCTGGGGATACAGGGATATCAACCCTGACGGATCCACCCTAGAGGACCGGGCTTCCAAATCTGGCGTACAACTTTTGTACGACCCCAAGCAACCAGACAGTTTCTACTCTGGAAGGTGGAACACAACCTCAAATCCCGACCTTGTATTTGTAAATATGGACGCCATTCCTTTTCACCGTACTGTTCTCGACCGCTTTCCGAAGTCTCAACATAGACCATCACTGATCGCTCAGCAGAGCCTTACTAAGTCTGTCCCAACAAAGCCAGTGAAAAGGTAGAACTTTCGCAAGGCAGACTGGGACCAGTTTAAGAACCTGGTGGATTCAGAAGTGCCCAACCTACCGACACCAACCTCCTCCAACCTTGACGTTTCTTGCACAGGTTTTCTTGGAAATCTGTCTTTTCTCTTGGCAATTCTCCGTGTACCTCGAATGCAGACATTAACCAACTTCTACCTCGCTCAGGTAGCGATAACCTGATATCTCTATTGTGATTATTCACGTCTGGTTATTTCTCTATGCGTACAAATCTTCACGTTCGATTTGATTCGTCTATAACGCCTGGTGGGGATGCTTCGGTACTACTACTCAGTTCCTTCTAATTTACTTTGCGGGACTTTTTCTCATCACCTATGTTAGCATCGAGCGAGCGATCTACGCATCTGTCGCCTTTTAAAACCTACATGCTTAAGAGTGGACAACGTCGTAACAAACATCCAAGAACGAGTGCAATATGGTTGGTGAGCGCCATCATGAATGTCAGGATTTTGCGTTCCACAGTTCTGAACTCCAGCACGTGTTGTCTGAGTATGGCCAAAAGGCCAAGCCTTCGTCCCTGCCTAAAAATCATTCCAATTTGACTTTCTGTACACCCAAAATTTCTCTTCTTTCGCGACATTGCACCACTATACCCTTCTTTCTGTGCTCTCCCAAATAAACTCTACATGACGCCAGAATGAGTTTTTCCTTGAAGTAACCGTATGATTGAAACAAGTAACAACGAAGACAATGCTATCAATATGAATAAATTAAACATAAGGACAGAATCAGGTTCGTAATCAAGTAGCTAGATTGCTGATCTTGAATGACTGCCGGTTCTTCACTGCCAGAGCCAACACGTATTGTCACCTTACACACACGCCTTACATACAACACGGAAACAACGTGCTTTATCTGAAAAACCCCTGGGCAGGAGATATTACCACCACCACCACCCATGCAGTTTCAGTCGTTTACTGGTCCATTGGGCGCACTTTATTGTTTGTGAATTCCGCGGCGGTAAAACCCTTTCTTTATATCACTTGCAGTTCGTTCTACAGGCGTTGCAATCTGGAGACAGCGCCTTTCATGCAGGTCCTCAGCATGCAAATGGTCGAACAGTCCATAACAATGCCAGTAGATTCAATTCTCGCGGTGGAATCTGACAGTGACATGTTTGACATCTCCCCAATGTTAAACTCAAATACTCTCAAATATAGTTGGCTTTTGCATATACGGTAAGAACCACCAATCCGTCAAACACAAGGTCTATTATCTTATTATTATTTTCTAAACGAATTGACGGCATCAGACAAAAATGAGAGGAAACCATACCATCTTCTGCACTATTTTACCTTGAATGGCTTTTATCGTTTACCCCCTTCATCGTTTTAGCAGTGTCAGCAAACCGTCTTGTGTCCATAACGTCCGGCCGTACTGCACCACAGCTCAAAAGGCCACTTACCTTCCATTTGGAAAGAATATGGTTTCGTCAACAGAACGTACAGTGTTGGATTGGGCTAAATCTTGCAGAAGTGAAAATATCCAAACAGGGAAAAGCATCAGCAAAAGTTTTTTTTTTGGTTACTACTTACTACACTGTACATATCGCTACCATGCGGGCAATAATTAATAGTTCGTTCATTCCTCAGCCTGGGCCCAAATCCGCTTTGAAACAACATGTAAACGTGCTTGGTGTTTGTAGATACATACCATTGAATTCCTAAAAGTGCAACTTCCGTGTTTGGTTGAACCACGTTTTGTGTTTTCGTCGGGGCCTTCATTCTCCACCATTTCCAGCATGATTTTGACGAACAAGGTATCAATATGAAAAAGTCAAGCCTTTAGCTGCACGATGTATAATTCATCAATATTCACTATGGTCGGGCATTTGAACAACATGACGCGCCTCGTCAAACATGAGTTCTTTTTGTGTCATTGTATAATAATAATAGAAGTGTTATGAAGTCTCGTAGACGTCTAAAGGTCAAAATCCCTTTCAAACAAAATAATTGAGCCTTGTGCACAAATATATCCAATTATATATACTCAACAGTGTTTAATAAATGATCTTTACTTGAATTTGGTTACAAGATTTGGCATGTCCAACAAAGTACATCTACAACCATTAAAATTGATTACTTATGGTTTACTAGTGTACTGTGGTGAAAGCGTTTGCAGTTCAACGATGATTGTCCTCAAGCGAAGACTCCAAAATGACAGCGCACAAGATTCCATACAAACTCCTCAGGTATTATATTCCAAGGGAATCTTCTCAGGTCTGAAGGTAATCTTGTCCACCAGTTCAAGACCAGACGAACGGGGCTTTCCCCGACGCAAATGTTCCAACGCATAAGTAAATCCAGGTAATTATACCACCAACAGTCTGTCGCTATGTCCTCATATAGGACCACAAACTGGAATCCTTTTTGATATTCCAAAACTGAGCTCTTTGGCTTAAAAGACGACAGCAACTATTTAGCTATCAGCTCCGGCGGCATCCAAATATTAAATCCGCAACTGAGATGTTAACATCAAATCACCATTATTGTAGATAAAAACCCTAGCTATAATGATACTGTATAGCTCCAGAGCTTAGTTCATCTCCTCTGATTTCAACTGCTCTGGCGGCGAGACTTAGCTCAAATCTCCATATATACTGACTTCAGTTCACACAAAAAATCCACCCAGTCTAAAAATAGACATTACATCATTCTATGCATAAACATGACCTTTCAAGCCATCAAATCAGATTCACAATCTAATGATACATCATTTCACTATATATCCCTTTGTGGGGGAATTCCCTAGGTTCTGGAATATTTTAGCTCAAGCATAAACACGTTTTCTAATTTACATCTTGGGGAATTCCCACTTCCCTTTGGCAATCTAACAGGTGCAGTTAAGCAAACAACTATGGTATTCCCCTTTCTCGCTTTTATAGTAACAATACTTGTCCTGCGAGAAACCTATTCTCAAATAAAACTGAGATAATAATATTCCTTAAAAGTTTAATCGAAAAATGGAGGCCATATACCTCCTCCCCCTTTAAAAAAAATTTGAATGAAATGAAATTTTCTCCAAAATCTGGCTTTGATACTTTAACCATTTTGTGGTTAATTCTTTTCATACAGTTTACACCGTGCAGATTCTCACTTTTATAATAATGTTCTTGAATTTGGCTGCCGTTCGGTCCCATATTACATATTTTTTTGTAACATCAAATTTCGGAACAAATTTAGGCAGCTTCTGGACAAGCATCAGCCAGACATTTTCTTTTCCTTTGATATGTCCTTATTCCAGATTGTATTCTTGTAGAGTTAAACCCCAGCAGGTTAAATTCCCTGTCAGGTGTATTTCTAATTATCATCCCCACAAAATTAATGATACAATGTCATAAAATAAGTATCGGGTACATGGTTCCCCAATTGCATCAAAGTGCAGTTTTACTGGATCTGAATTTCCAGTCTCACTCTTGGCTCACTGGGATGCTGCAATTTGGTTGGCTCTGGAATGCCAAAATCAATGTCATGGTTTATGACATTTGTCTCACCGGGTACATCAGGAAATATGCTTTCCCACTCATGAATTAACTCTTCAATAATTCACTCTTGTATGACTTTCTGGGAGATGGCCCAACTTTCTTGTCTAATGGCAAGATGCAGAATTTTGCAATTTGACGCCCATAATCTTTTCCTGTGTTTTAGCAGTGCTGTTTTTGTTAGTTTCTACTCCTGTAATGTCATCATTTGTACACTCGTCACTAACTCTGGATGACACTACACACACAGGCTTAACATTCTCATCTCTTCATTATACGCTTTGAGCATATTTATGTTGACAATAACTGTCGACTTTTAACTCTACCTGGTGCTTTTGAGTCACTAGTCAAGGTCCCCACTTGGTTCGCATCTCATATGGTCCTGACTACTTGGCTTGCAAAGGATGCCTTGAAATTGGAAAAAGTCCAAAACTTTATCACCGGCTTGAATAACTCTTTCCTAGCAATCTTTGTCATAACCATGTTGTCATGTTTGCCTACTCCTGTTTGAGAATTTTGTGTTTGGCAGTGTCAGTGGCTCTTTGGAGCGTACAACTGCCGAGTGGACCGACCGTTTTACGCGACCAACAGACGCGTCCCCCTGGACTATTTTTGCGGAGTTTTTCTCATCTTATCTCTATCTCTTCCAGGAGATCGCCGACTGGACAAACATCCTGTTGAGAGAAAAGAGGGGTAGAAAGATGCATCGGCCGCCGGAATCCGCGCGTGGTTTGGTATCCATCTGGTGTATTGGGTCCTTAATTCACTGGCGAAACGCCAAGGATTAATTGGTCGACCCCTCCGGGTTTACGAAACCCGATGATTTGGAATGCGACTGGGTAAAACGCCGTTTTTGGTAGTCCTGTCGGTACAGCTCTTTTGTGCGAAATCCGACTAAACCGACCCAGAGATGGATTGCAAGACTCAGGACAGAAAAAGAGCATAATTCATATTACATCCGAAAGCATCCGCGGGATAGAGTCCAGGGTCGCCTGGGAAACTGTTCAGCGGAATTGCCAGCAGAAGTATAACTGCAATCCGGAAGTATCTCTCGATGAAGGCATGGTGCCGTACAAGGGGCATTACGTGTTTTGCTGACGAAAACATCGAATGCCGACCAAGCCTACCATCCAGGGCCTTCAGAAATGTACGCATTATCGAATGGGACACTGGATACATTTGCAACTTTACTGCGTATGCACCTTCAAACAACGCGGCGGGAACGTCTGTGGATATCGCGCTCTGTCGTGACATCGGTCACACAACAGTTCCATCAATTTACTGCGACAAGTTGTACGGAATCCTATCTATTAGCCCAGGAAACTGTTGGAGCGCGATACCTAACGGGGCCTTGAAGAGAATTCATTCACGGGACGGCCGACTGACTTCTCAAAAGATATCCGCAAAAACCCCGGAAGTCCGATGTCATCAAGAACTGGATAAGACCACGCGTTGTACTTTTTTTTATGTTCGGCAAAATGGGCGCACAACGTTCACGCTGTGAAAGACATCAAGGTGGTGCCACTAGTTTCAACTGCGCAGAACGGTTAACTGCGATGCCAATAATCCCGAGAAGATCAGCCGGCCGCATTTCCGGCTCACCAAAGGCTCTAAGAAAGGGCGCACATTATCCGCCGCTCCGCCCGTAAGTGTTGAATACCAACAAGTACAGGACGGGTTTGACAAAGCTGATCAGTTTACGTGCATACAACTCCTTCTGGAGAAAGAGTCAGCACTGGTGGAAGCGGGTGCTTTACTTCTTGGTCGATATCGGCCGGGTCAATGCCTGGAGTTGTTACAATCGTGTCCACAATGCGGTGGTACACCCGGCTGCTGATAAAATTGCTCGTTCATTTCGAGGTTTTAATCCGTCAAGACTGGCCGAGGAAGCTCATTGACGGTTTCAGGCCGGCGGCAGTTTCCCCCCCCACCTGAATCGACTGTAGTAATGCCATGCCGTCAACCATAGGGCCGGGCCATGAAGCTGGTTTATATGAGGAAGAGGCATCCGCACCCTGTCGGAGATGCCAGCACTCGAAGAACGACTGCTTTCAGAAGGGCGAAGCGGACGAGTTCGGGTGCAGAACGTGCGGGGGCATCTCTGTCGGGTGAGGTTGTTTTTTTTGTATCCAACCATCGCTTCCCTCTTTGATCCGATTTTTGCGTTTTTTGATTGAGCGACCACTCGCGGTCCAAACACGTTCATGTTGCGTCAAGCATTTTGACGATAGACGGACGCCTAAGGGAGGGTTGTGCCGAATGATAGGGCACCCTGCCCTGCTAACTTTGTCCGCTGACTTACTCGAACAATGACATTGAACGTGCCTGCAGTGTTGAGCCGAAAACACCAGTGCACCCTCCTGTATTCTTCACATTTGACTAGAGTCCGCCGCATACGTGTTGTGCCGAGCGATTCGTGCACCACTGAACTAAGACTGTTACATTTAAGATCGCTTAAATGTTACAACCTAGATGTTGTGCCGATTTAAGATAGCACCATCTGTTTTATTTGGCTGACCGACACTTTAACTTTCACTGATCTGCCCTAACCATTCGACCGGCCGGCTGTCTTACAAGTCATCTAACATCAAAGACTTGTAAGTTGTAACTTCAATCTCTCGCGTCTAACTAACTGCTACCTACGCTCTCCTGTCCACCCGCAATCGCTCACTGCTGCACAAGAATGGCATCCTCCTACAAGTACTGTTGGAACCTGGCCAATAACACCACACATGGGAGGCCTTCCATCCGACCGGTATTTGATCCTGTACCCGGCAAGGAAACTGATGGGCTAGGCCCTATCCTCTCCAGGATAATAATGGTTCCCCTGAGCCGTGGTGCGTTGGTTTAAACAACAGTTCCAAATACACAAAACTACTGCTACGCATCAAGATTTGCAGCCTGGATCTACGCTCACCACAAAGTGCAGCCCGAAATACTACCAAGCAACACCAACTAAATCCTATCAGAAAATGTCTGTGATAACAATGTTGACACCTAATTCAAAAGAAAGAACCAATTCCCTTCCCCAATTCCAATACAATTCATGTCAGACCAAATTAAACACAAATTCCATCTAGTATCAAAGGGTAATTAAATAGACTGGATGCCGAATATATACGTGTAAACTAAAAAACAGCTCGCGCCTTAACAGGCGTGCGGCCGCCCTTATTACGTCAGTGGTGCGTCAGTTGCCGGGGTCACGGTCTGGGGTTGCGACCGGGTAAAAGTTTGTGGTTGGCACAGATTCATGCAATAATAGGCCCAACATACGTAAAACAGCAACCGCGCCTTAAAAGGCGTGCGTCGCCCCTTATTTACAGTCAGTGAGGGGTCAGTTAGCCGGTCAAGGTCGGGTTTCGAACCGGTAAGGTTCGTGTATGACCGATTCATGCAATAGGCCCATTATTACGGTAAAACAGCACGCGCCTTAACATTCGTGTTGCGGTCGCCCCTTAGTTACCGACACGTGAGGGGACAGTTAGCGTGTCAAGTCAGGTTGGGACCGGGTCAAATGTTAGTGTTTTGGCCAAAAATACGGTAAAACAGCACGCGCCGGCTTGACACGCGTGCGTCGCCCCCCCCCCTTTTAAAAAAAAAAAGTTAACCGTAGTGAGGGTCAGTTAGCTGGGGCAAGTTCAGGGTTCACAGTTTCCCGGGTCAAGGTCAGACGGTTGTGACCGGTTAGAGCTCAGGGGTTGTGAGCTTGGACCAATCATATTGTAGCGAACATGTGCGGTAGTCATTAGCCAATTCATTCCCCAAGAATTGACCCGGTATATTCTAATAAATGTTTGGCTACCTACCGGTTTCTGCAAAACCTATCTAGGATTGGGTGTTTTAAGGTTCATATCTAATGTTTTTAAGAGTGCGTATCAAATGCCTATTTCTGACGTCACATCGCAACAGTAAGTTGAGGTTAATTACTAGTGCCCTACGCTATGAAGTTGCTCTAATGATAGAGTCGGGTCGCGACAAAACTTATACTATAGGAGGTAAGTGAATCTCGGACATTCAAAATGAACTAAGATCCAGATTTCATAAAAAAACTATGTCCAGAGGTCAGAAAAAAACTAAGTCCAGAGCGGACCGCTTCCCTTGGTGAGCGGAAAGTCGCCTAGATCCTTTTATGATCTTTCAGTGAAAAGTCACCTAGCCGGGCTCTGCAGGAAAAGTCCACTAGCCGGGCCACGGCATGTAGAACTTGTCAAAGTCCAGAGCGGACCGCTTCCTTCCGCCCTTGGTGAGGCGGAAAGTCCGCCCCTATCTTTTAGTGATTCTTTCAGTGGAAAAGTCACCTAGCCCCGGCTACGCAGTGACAAGTCACCTTTGCGGGCCACGGCAGTAGACTTTTCAAAAATGAACTAAGTCCAGAGCGGACCTCTTCCTTGGGTTCAGCGAAAGGTCGCCCTAGTCTAAATCTCCAAATCTCAATCTTTATTCCATGCAAAATATATTTACAATATAAAAACATACTAAACACGTGCGGAGGTGAACAAAAGGCCAAAAAGACCTGAAACGGACACCTCGCAACGAAAAATAAATAAGAGTTACCGGACCAGAAATCACCCCGCAACCATCATCACACCTCCGTTAACACCCACCACAAAACCCCCCCCCCTACCATCACACCACCAATACCAGGCAACCCCCCCCCCCCCCCCAGACCCGCCGCGAGTTGCCAAGGAGTTAGGTGTGAAACCTGCAACCAAATAACAACGGACAAACCATAATTGTTAGCAAATGTTTAAATTCAAAAGATCACACATCCAAAGCTCCAAAAAGAACATTATTCATATTTTTTCATTAATTGATTTTTTAAATGGTTTCTAATTGAGTGTTTTATTTTGATAATTTTCAATGCTGCTTGTAAGGATTCCAAATGTAATAGGTCTGACGTTCTAAGACCCATTTTTGATGCCAAATCTGTTTTTTATTTTTTTTAAGGTTCTAATATGGTTAGTGGCCATATCTCTTGTTTTGTGGTCATGACATTAGCCCTTCTAGAGAAATAATTACAAAAACATTTGTACAAGTGGTAGATGAATGCTTATGCTGAATACGCCCAATTCAAGATAATATATATGTCATAAACATTTATACTTGTATTGACAAAACCAGGGTCCAGAGGGCACCTATATGTTATTAAGATATAATTCTCAAGCACGTTTCTGTAAGTTTAAATTTTTTTTAAGTATGTTTTTACATGCGTTACCCCCCCCAGGCAAGTACACCATATTTAGGTAAGTAAGATTAATGTTGCATAAAGGGATCTCAAAATACTTTCAGTACAAATTTTCAACTTGGTAATTATGCCAATCTTTCGCGAATAACTTTTGATGTAGCATCGATATGGTGTTTTCCATGTCATGTTTTTCATCCGCCAGGACACCTAGGAGGACTTTGTATTGTCAACGACGTTCAGATTTGTAACCATCTAAGAAAGACAACGTTTGTCTTACTATAAACCCATTTGTTTTTTTGACGGGTAACCCATTATCATATATTTGTTTTCACTAGCATTTATTGATCATTTGGGCTTTGAAGGGGACTCAATTTGTTTATTTCTTGAGCTCATCAATTGATAAATCCATTTTTACTAGCAGATCTCGGTTGGATCAAGATCGTGGGTCCATCAGCAAAGGTAATGAAGTCAGTTCGAATAGTATAATAATGTCATTTACATATAAAATAAATAGAAGAGGACCTAATATCGACCCTTGCGAAACTCCACAGATTATATTCTTGAAGACTTGATTTACATGTGTTATGGATACCTACTGTTTTTCTGTTGCTCCATACTTTTGAACCATTCAGGCAAATTCCCCTGAAATCCGTAATACTCTAATATTTGTGAGCAAAATCTCATGATTTTTAATGGTTATCCCAATCTTTTGATAGATCCCAAAAAATACCACAGTTGTTTCTCATTTTTTTTCAACAGGCGCAAGAGCTAATTTTTTGTCAACTAATCTAAATTGCCATGTAAGTGGAATGGTTTGATCTAAAGCCAAATTGTTTATATTTCAATATTATTATTCTATCGATATGGTTCATACATTGTTTTCAAGACTATCTTTCTATTTTTTTTGAAGACCCTGGTACACTGAAATGGTCGATCTTGAATATACCGCACGGTCAGGAATATCTTTTAAAAAATAGGAATCCACTTTTGGCAATCTTATATCTTCTGGACCATACCTTGGAATTGATAAATTAAAAATAGCAGTTAAGTTTGCTTATCTCTTTTGAACGCTTTTTATAAATAATTTGGTTATGTTTATCATCCCGGGGCTCTTTTTTTCCATCAAGGTAATTATTATTTTAATGAGGGCTTCTCCACTATAGGGTGAGATGAAAAATACTATACTGTAAGGGTTTGTAAATATTCATGGTAATCTTTACCAGTATTTTGGATTTGAGAAGCTAGTTGCTGGCCTATGTTGACAAAGAAGTCATTCATTATCTCAATTTCCTTGAGGATCAGTTCTTCTCACCGGTACTAGTTTTAAATTTTTTCTTGTATAGTTGCCTTTTTTTGCCACGTCTAATTATACTGTTAATAATTTTCCATGTTTTTTTTGCATGTTATTTCTGTTTGTTGGAATTTTTCCCTGAGTAAAATTGGCGTTTTGTCCTACGTATAAGACTGTTCAATTTATTTCTGTAGGTTTTGAGTTTATCTAATGTATCATCACCTGGACGCTTAAGATAATCCCTATACAGTTTTGTTCTTTTTATTTATATCTTAATGATACCTTTTGTTATCCAAGGAGGAATATTGTTCTTTCTTCCTGTTCGTAGAACATTTTTTCAATGGAATCATTCATCACATAATTTTGTAATATATCTGCAAACTGTTATAATAACATTTCATTTTATCAGTACAAACATCAGACCAATTTTTAGTGAATATTTTACTTTCTTAGGGTTATTTATAATGTTCCATCACTATAACTACTCGTTTATAACAGTGAGCATTATTTGAGACACTTTTCTTTAAATCCCCGACTGTTGTTAATACAGTAGAGGAAAGATGATCAACTTATATATTGTTACTAATAGTGCAGATTTGGTCTCCCACGCATCGTAACAGGTTTTTAAAATGTTGAGTCAATAATAGTTTGCACTATGATCGGTGATTCTTGTTTGGGGGGCTTAAAGATACAAGGCATAAGATAATAAATACATAAAATCTCTATTTCTGAGTTGGCTTATGAGTACTTTCTTTCAATAAGTCCATGTTGAAATCTCCCCTTATATAACACAGTTTGTTTTCACACACAGTTTTTTAACTCAAATACTGGTCCCACTCCTTAATGAAATTATCGATGACGATGTCTCTTTAACAACACCAAACATCAAATTTTTTTTGCCATTATTTGGCTCAATTTACAACACAGGACTCTAATTGTCTGTTGCTTTCATAAATCTTTTCTCACTTTTAATCTTACAGTATTGATATGTAAAGACAAACACCCCCTTTTCACGTCTAATCCCTATTGATATTCTAAACTTGTAAGCAGGTAAGATTGTAAATCACTGGTGAGTGGTCCCTTCGAGGTGATTTCAGAGACACCGTAATCGTGGAAATGATGATTCGTCGTCGTATTTTCTACACTCTTTTAGTTTTTCAAAGTTTTTACCATACTTCTTATGTTGACATTTAATTACTAAAAGCATCTTTTTCCAGACGTCGCATTTCTATTTCCAAATTGCTCGGTGTTACATAATGACACTCCATATTTTGTATATCTCATTACTTTCCGTTACTTTGTTCATTGATTTCATTTTGATATCGACGTTGGGTTCAGTAAGATTAATCGTCTTTTTTAAAATCAATTTTTTGCTCACCAAGAATCAGCTTTGGCTCCTTGGGAGTATGTGTGGCAGGTCTGGTTTCACGTTTCTTTCATGATTACTATTGACCTTATCGATATTACTACTGGGATTTCTTCCTTTACCATCATTTGGTGCGTTGACAGGTTAGAACACTTTACCCCTCTAATTCTTGTTTTAAATGTTAAAGTTCTTTGGCGTTCAATTTTGTACATTTCTTGTGAAGCGCGAACTGTTTAAGCAATGTTTAACATATATATTCTATGATTACTTTGACAGCCTTGAGCAAGATACGCATGTTATTAATTTGACATAAGATTATAGACATGGATCTTTTAGTGATCTTGTCAGTGAAAAGTCACCTGCCGGGCCACGGCATGAAAAGTCACCTACCAGTGCCACTGCAGGTAGCCTTTTCAAAACTGAACTAAGTCATAGCGGACCGCTGCCTTGGTCAGGGCTAAATCGTCTAGATTATGAACCCAACTCTTGGGTGAAAGGTCCTGTGACCTGGCCACGGCAGCGAGATTTTTACAGTAGCAGACCACTTCATTGGTCAGCTGAACATCACTCTAGATCTACTAAGCGAACCTTGGGTGGAAAAACCCCAAACTAAGTCCAGAGTTCAGAAAAAAACTAAGTCCAGAGCGTACCGCTTCCTGGTCGTCACCTGGAGTGGCCTGTGGACTTTAGAGGAGCGTCCTCGCTGAAAAAGACTGCTAGTTCAAAAAAACGACTAATTACCAAGCAATTTCTAAGTCAGGGTAGGGGGCTCCCTACTCGAAATCTCAATCGTCAGGTTCCATCAACGTGGATATTTTCCAAATCTGGAGTTAGGTACGTAATGGATATAGTCTTGTGAATCGCGTTCGTGATCCACAACCTCTGTCCTCCCCCCCCCCCCCTACTACCTCAAAAAGTTGAGATGTTTATATCATCTGAACCGCTAGCCTCATAATCCACGTGTACCTAATCTTATGTTCAACTTCGGTTGTATCTGTAAGAAATTCCGATTTTGTTTTAGCTAAGATTGCCCTATTTTTTACCGTCATGTTTTTTTGTGACACAATTTATCAATCTATAAAACTGGATACGACAAGCAATTACTGAAAGTGGCTTTTATTTTCTTTCCTTGCTGTGGGTGTCTATGGTTCTTCTTGTCTGGTATTGTTACAAGACGGCCGTCATCCGTCTTGTTCTGTTTTTGATGCGTTCTTACTATGCCCGTGAAACGGGGCATAGTATTCTGCTTATGTCGGTTTAGTTTAATCATGCGGTGGCAGCCGCATGATATATTGCCTTCCTCGATTTCTTTCTGTTTCTTCTTTTCTTTCTTTCTTTGTACTCTTGCTTCAAAATGCTCCTGGTGCATATTCTTGGTCGATTGAACCAAGAAGTGGCCACAAGAACCCCTGACCCAGCTTCATAAGGGTGTAACATTTGACCGAGAGGGGTCACGTAGGGTCAATATCGATCACTGCGCGCTAACCCCCCTTTTCCTCTTCATCCCACAGTTTTCATGTGCTATCGCTGAACCCAATATCTTCACAATGTTTGCCAGGGACTGGCCATATGGGGTGTACCAGATTTTTTAATCCAAGGTCATTAGGGTCGAAAAGGGCAGTCTCTCTAACCCCTCTTAATATTTGAAAATGTCTACGTAGTGTTACACGTTAACGTTAGCTTGGACCATACTTCGTCCGACTAACCCAGACCCAAGTGCATACCGGGGGTTACAGATTGGGGTCAAGGTCACGCGGGGGTCATTACATGTCATCGCACTACCCCCTTTTTGCTGTTTATGCCACAGTCAACTGTTATAATCACCATCTTCGCAGATTATCCGCTGACGCAAGCCCTCTATGGCTGTTTTACGATTTGGGGTCAAAGGTCACGCAGGGGTCATACCTGTCATGTCGCCCTTACCCTCCTTTTTGCTTTTTTCTGCTACAATCAATACTATAAGCACAGACTTGGTCGAAGACCCCTGATGCAAAGCCCATATGGGGTGTACACAGATTTGAGATCCGTGGTCCGGAGGGGTCGTTTGAGGTTATATCGGATTTTAATATGTCCAATCGATTGCGCATAAAAAAAAACAGTGTCTTCAAAATGCATTATTTTCAGCCAATAATTAAATTTTCATGTGCAAAAGAACATCAGACGTTGATTGAGTAACAAAACAGCCCGTTCCACTCAACGCGAAATGGCCTCAAATACATTCTACTATTGCAAAGTTTCAATATTGACCCCTAGACTATATCCATGCATGTACGTCTCTGCTAGAACAGCGTACTGATATATGTGGCGCACCAGGGAATCTATCTTCTGAAAGGCCATGTATTCCTTTTGATTGGGTTTGTAAAAGTAACCAATTTTGCGCTTTTCATACATTATATCAATGCAGACATGCACAGCTTTCATTTGACACCAATTTACTTCCTAAGTCCAAGTATTTCACAAGATCCGCCTAAAACATGTTGGCGCAGTGTTTTTAAAATGAGAACTTAGTAATCGCCACATTTTTGCCTGAACTAGTATTACTCCTGCATTCCTCCCCCCCCCTATTTAGGTCCTCCCCCCCCCGATATATAATACATGCAGTAATACTTCCTTGTCGCAAG